>CM026420.1:24051045-24065114 GCA_014858505.1 Corymbia citriodora subsp. variegata | reverse complement strand
CTAAGTGATGCCTTCTTCAGATTTTGTGTTGTTTTGATCTGTGCAAGATTGCCACCATTCTCAAGCATCTTTCAGAAGTTCAGATGTATTGTAAATGGGGATTAGTGGTCTTTTCTAGTTGCTCATTCTAAAAAGTGGCCCCTCCTTCTACCTTTTCTAAAGAAATTCAAATAGTCGATTTTTGAAAAGACGAAGTTGTCTCTCTCTTTTTATCACATTGCATTCAGTCATCTTCTGCATCTATAGTCACTTTCCTGATAATCCCTTTTTTCTTTTTTTCAGTCATTGCAACTCCTGAAGGCAGCTATCTTTGAGAAAGAATGTGAACCATGTATCCTTTTAAGAACCCTCACAGTTTATTGATTATCATTTCACTTTCTTTTTTGGCATGGTACTATAGTGTGTGAGGTTAGCTTCCTTGACTCTACAAAGTATTCTCACTTGACATTTATGGGCATATCATTGGAATGTTTGAGCTAAATAATCTGTAAGTTTTTGACTTATTGAGGATTGAATATTTCCGACTTTCTGAGTCTTAAAACAGCAGACTATGCACACAACGAGAACTATAATTGAAATTCTCCTTTCTTTCCCCATTTCCTTTTGGCATTGAAGTGCAAAGAAATAGAAGGTCTGGCATTTCTGTTTTACATGAGAAAATACAGTCGGTTGGGTCTCCCTTGACATTGATGACATGTCTTGTCTTAATGCCTTCCTATTGATAATCTGCTTTGGGCATTTAAGAATCTTCTTGGTTTTGGTATGTCACAGTGATCTGGTTGTAGCATCTCCTGTGGAAGATTACTTTTTGTATATTGATGATCTGCCATCTCCTCAGAAGGTATATATGATGCACATTTCTGTCTTTGACAGCCTTTACAGAACTTGGAAGTTTATGCATTCGCAATTGTCTCTATTGGCAGGAAGAAGTCAAGAAAGTATCAAGACCATATTTGGATGCCCTTGGTGATGAGTATGCAGTTTGTTGTGAGGGTATGTGTAACTTTACTGGATGGACTTGATTAACCAACAAACATGGTTGTGTTTCTAGCTTGAAAAATCCCTCATCATACTAAATCCAACAGCTGTTCCAATTATGCCATTACTGGTTTGTGTATTCAATTTGGTACATGTGAAAAAGGCCTGAGCTATATGACACCGTTTCTGTCTAATTCTTCAGCATTTGATCTTTTTATTTATTGATGGGCTGGCATCCGATCTTTAACAAGCATACCATGGGACTAGAGAAAGCATACAATTATGACATACTGTACAAAAACATAACACCACATAGCTGCTGACTGTGTTTTAGCTGACAGGGTAGGATAAGTTACCTGAGAAGCAACTTTAGAATATG
Source organism: Corymbia citriodora subsp. variegata (assembly GCA_014858505.1). Taxonomy (NCBI): domain Eukaryota; kingdom Viridiplantae; phylum Streptophyta; class Magnoliopsida; order Myrtales; family Myrtaceae; genus Corymbia; species Corymbia citriodora. Next base: position 24,063,757 of record CM026420.1, on the reverse strand, counting down.
AATATGAATTAGTAGGCTTTCCCAGTTTGACAATGATGCATGCGGTCCTGCTTTGCTTTATGTCCTAACTAAGCTTATCATGATGTGAAGTAAATTTTTGTTTTTATTCTGCATTGTCATCACATATACTCAGCAATTCCCTTTCATTAGATCTGTGATTTGTAATGTTTAGTTATCTATGCCTGGTGTTATTGCTAATAATTAAACCTCATACTTTCAGGCACAGCATTTTTCCCCTTGCAGAGCTGCATGAATCATTCCTGCCATCCGAGTGCCAAAGCTTTCAAAAGAGAGGAGGTATAAGTAACCCTGTGCACATTTAGTTCTTGACGGTGACATCATTAACTTTTAGTAACACTCAGTGATGCGAAGGCACTCAGTGATGCGAAGGCAAAGACGGTTTACAAAGCTGTGGCAAACTGCATAATGGGCAATTTATAAGCGCCTCATCAGATTTTGGCACATTAATCTTTAAAATAGTCTTTGCATCTCTAGCATTCTTCCCATTTTTATATATTATTTGAAGTGGTTTGAAATTTTGAATCTTTTGAGCTTCAAGTTGATGTTATTCGTATTTTACTGAGATGGCTCTTCAATATGAATGACCTGATGTATCCCTATCAGTAATCCTTGAAGATCAACTGCTTTGGTAGTTTGGAGATACAAATGTAGAGATTCACACAATGTTTTAGCGTGTTCTGGGCTGGATAATCATTTATGAGATTCACTCGTGCTTTTGAAACTTTAGACTGTTGTAGTCATGCCTTTTTCAACGTAACATCATTTATATCTGTTCTATGCTACGTTGAACCTATTCCTTTTCATGTACACCTGAGTGGGTGGAGAATGCAAATGATATGTGGCGGAAGTGATTTGATTGTTGCCGCCTTTTCAGGATAGAGATGGTCAAGCAACGATAGTGGCGTTGAAGCCCATTTCAAAGGGAGAAGAGGTAATTACACGTGGCTTAATCTGGTAGTTAGCATGTGCTCGGATGAATATATACCAGTTTAGGTGAAAAGCAATGCAGCTCTTTCTCTTATAGTGAGCATATGCGTAACTGAGATTTGAGAAATCCTGAAATCTTGCAGGTCACCATTTCATACATAGAGGAGGATTTGCCCTTTGAAGAGAGGCAAGCACAGCTTGCGGACTATGGATTCACGTGCAAGTGTGCGAAGTGCCGAGAAGAATCTTAATGGACACTGATGCATAAGTTTTGCATCCAATGTTGGCTCACATCACATGATATGGTGTAAGGTTTCAATTGTGGTCATGAAAGCTATAACAACGTAAGTACGACTTAATTAAAAGCTATGTTTGATTTACCAATATCCATAGATTAACTTCATGAGCCATTTTTTGTGAGATATATCGAGAATCCAACAGATTCCTTTTGACGTATTATATAGATGGGATAAAAAAGAAAAAGGATAAAAGGCAACAGGAAGAGCAACGAAACAAATTCGTTAGGTCTTGAGTTGCATAGATTCATCAATATTTCATTGATTTTTAAAGTAAAAGGTCGCACCATTTTTTATTTATCTACTTTTTTATAGTTATTTCTTATTAAATAAAAATAGTAATGGAAAATATTTATTGAGGTTAGTTAGCATTTTCCCGCTGATGTGACATTTTAGTAACGACAAACTTGAAAGAAGTCGGACTTGTCAACTTACGTGGAAAGCGGGTTAAATAATTGTAAGGAGCGGCCATGCGCCGAAAGGAAGGATTGAATGGGGATAAAGCTGAAAAAAGGACTTTCCAGGGAAATTTCTCGGACCTTACGCTGGAAAGGACTTCGAGGAGTAGTAAGGCGAAATGGGGCCCCTAGCCCATTGAGTGCTCTACTGAAATAGATTTCGCGAAAAGTCAGCAATATCTGACTTTGGCTTTTCTGAACTTTTGGGTGTATTTTATTACATGTATAAATTTAGCACGATGAAAATAGATAGAGATATAAAAAAGAAAAAATGGAATTGTTTGGCCTGTTTTTCACATTCAACTAGAGAAATGAACAAGGACCCCGCACAAATCGGTAGCTCCAATCCATGTTGTAGACGGGGGAGTGATATCCCAGCTGCAACCCACAGCGATGACGACCTGTTCTTGACTTTTTTAAAGATTGGACACTGGAATTTGCCTTTATGAGTTCATGAGTGACGTAAGAATCCACCATTTTAAGAACAATGAATGATCACAAAAATCGTGCGAGCAGTAAAAAGCATCTAAATATGCATTTGAGTTTGCTCACATCTTTGATTCAAACTGCTTAGATAAAGTCTTTGGGGCTATACTTGCCATCCTTGTAAAATTTTTTTTTACTCTATAGATGCGAAAAAATTATATTTGTACATCCATCACAAACATTAAGGAGGGTTTACCCTTCGAAGGAGGCAAATGACGTTGCCAACTATGGTTTAACTTGCAAGTACTCTGAATTATTTTTTAAGGATATAATGATTTGATCTTGGCTGTAATAATGAGATGATAACTTTGTTGAGTATTGTGAGATAAATGCCCCTCTATAAATGATTTCGCTTGATAGACAGAAAAAAGAGTATATTCATATGCATTTTAACTTGCGGACCCATTTCCCTCGAGACCTTTGGGGGATCTAGCATATTTTCCTTGAACGCGAAGAAAAAAGAAAGGAAAGAGAACATGAGGCAGCAAGAAAAGCAACAGAACTGAAGCGAGGTGGGACAGGGGAAACAAAAGTTCAGACTCCACAGTATTCGCTCCATCGATCCGCTCGAAGATTCCGCATGTCGGAGTGGAGATTATTGACCATATATCCCCCAACTTTTGACAAGTAAATAATGACCAAGGAGTGAACTTCGTGGAAAAGGAAGAGACCTTTACGCGGAAAGAAAAGAGTTAAACGATGACCAGCTGAAGAGGGCTTCAGTCACTGACCTTATGCGCGGAAAGAGAGGAAGTTGCTACTCATCTGTATAAACCTCTTCAAGACAGATCAGGCACTAGATTGTGATTCCAAAACACCCTATCCCATTCCGACCTCAATATGTGGAATCATCTTGCGCCATTCCTTCTGAGATTGCTGGATATGTGGAATCGTCTTGCGCTGTGCGTTTTGAGATTGTTCGGGAGACATGATCCAAGGCCGGGACCAGAAGATGAAGCCGGTGATAACATCGATCTGTGTCATCAGATGGTGGACGAAGAGGCCAACTCAGGGACTGCAACTGGTGGCGACTATGACGTATTCTTGAGCTTCCGAGGACCCGACACTCGCAACGGATACACAGATTGCCTCTATGAGCACATGCTCGAAAAAGGAATTTGCGTTTATAGAGACAACGAGGAGTTACAGCCGGGCGAAAAGATCTCAGAGATCTTGCGAGCAGTAAGGAGCTCTCAAATATTCATTCCAATTTTCTCCAAAAACTACGCTTCGAGTAAATGGTGTCTCGAAGAGCTAGCATGCATGGTGGAAAGCACTCGCCAATCCCCGAGGAAAAAGATACTACCCATCTTTTATAATGTTGATCCCTCGGATGTTAAGCTTGAAACGAAGCTGTACAAAAGCGCCCTAAGAAAGCATGAAAAGAAATATGGCTGCGCTCGGGTGAAGCTTGGGAGGATGCTTTGACAACGGTGGCTAGACTTAAGGGATGGCATTTAAAAGATCAAGGGTATTGACATGATTTTTTTTATTTATCTATTTATTTATTTATTTGATTACTGTTCGATTACTGTTAGATCTATTGCTTCCGATTGTGCACTAGAAGAGGAGCGCACACAAGCACGCAGGTTTGCATTCATCATTTTCTACTACTAGGCTGAGACTATCTACATGTTGATGAACTCCCATATACGACATTCTGTTATTCGAACGGTCCAGATAAAATCTTTGTAGGCAATACTCACCATCCTTGTAAGAGAAATCTTAATCGATACACATGGAAAGAACGATTTATGTACATCCGCGGTGAATGCCCCGTGGAAAATACATATTGGCGTGCTAGTTATAATTATTTGCTTCTATATGAAATTCTAATTGCTTATAAATAGTCTCATGTGCAATGATTTATGAATGTGGCAGGCATGGCAAGGCCATGAAGGAAATCACTCAAGAAGTTTTGCGGAAGATCACAACAACAAAAAGAATTTTACCCACCAATTTAGTTGGTATTGATGATCGTGTAGAAAGCATAAAGAAAATATTAGATTGCCAGGATAAAAGTGATGTACGATTTGTCATAATCTATGGAATAAGCGGCATTGGAAAGACAACTCTTGCCAACGCAGTCTTCAACCAAATCTCTCCTCAATTTGAATGTCACTCATTCCTCTCGAACATCCAAGATAGTGGCATTGAAAAATTGCAAAGAAAACTAGTGTCAGATCTTTTTGGTTACTCATTTCCTGAAACCACTGACTTCAACACTGGGAACAATATCATCAGAGAAAGATTACCTAACAAACAAGTCTTACTTGTTTTTGATGGCATGGATCAAAAGGATCGATTTATGGAACTAGCAAAGCACTGTACTATGTGTTGTCCAGGGAGTAGAATCATCATTACAACCAAAGATAAGAGTATTTTTCCTGTGACTGAGATGGAAGGATTGAACAAAAATATCTCAACAGGGTCTAGCAAAATTTTTCTGAAAGAAATGAAGGGAATGCGTTTTGATGATGCTTTTCAACTTTTCAACAAGCTTGCTTTCAACACAGATGCACCCCCGGGTGATCTTTATGATCTTTCAAGAGAAGTTGTTGAACTGGCAGGGGGACTTCCATTGGTTGTTGAGGTGATGGGTTCGCATCTCAGTAGCCAAAGGAAAGTAGATTGGAGAAGCACACTAGAGAACTTCAAGGAAGTGCCTCGTGGAGAAGTCCTGCAGAAGTTAAAGATAAGTTATGATGCACTTGATTGTTGGGCGAAAGAAATTTTTCTGGACATCGCTTGTTTCTTTGCTAACAAGAAAATAATTGATCTAATGTATATGTGGGAAGATTGTGGCTTTTCCCCGAAAGTCAGAATTGAGGTCCTTATAAACAAATTCTTGATCAAGATTATTGATCACGATAGAATATGGATGCATGATCAAATTATAGCTCTTGGGAGGGAAATTGCTCGTCAAGAGAATATCAGGAGACCTGGAGATCAAAGCAGATTGTGGTGTCCCAGGAAGGCCTTGGACATGGTACGAGCTAAAAAGGTAAGTACAAGGAACACCATCTTTTAACTTTTCAATTTTTCTGATTGATGTATGATGAAGTTTTCTCTCCTCTCTCTCTCTCTTTTAATAAAAAGTAGCCAACTCTATTTTTTTTTTTTAAATTTCTATCTCGGTAATGCGCATTCAAACCAAAACAACAAATGTCCAAGGTTTTATGAAATCGTTGGGCATTATCTTTTGAAAAAGTTGTATTTTTAACGTTCAGTAAAGTTAAAAGAATTCTTTGAAGCTGCGTCATATTTCCCTTAAGTCTCTACTGAGTTACCGTGAATAGAATCATGAATGGAAATGTGATAACTCGAAATGCAAAACAACCAAATCCAAACATGGAAGCTAGTTAACCACTAAAACAACTTAAGTTTTTAAAATAGCTGACCGTAGTCCTACAAAATCTTACACTATTCGGCCTTTGTTGAGGCTTTGGCAACCTTTGTTGGCCAACAGTGAAAGAAAAAGAGAAAGTAAAAAATTATATAAAATATAAGATATAAAAAATTGAGAAAATTTAAAAAATATACAAAGATTGTACAGTCAGCAATTTTTGACTAAATTTAGCCAAAAATACTATATTGGCAAATCATCAAAAGGTCTAAAATTAAATTAGCCAAATTTAAAAAAAATTAGGACTAAATTGGCATTTATACAATAAATTTAATATTTTTTTGGTAATTATACGTAAATAAGTAAATAGTAAAATAGTAAATATCACTATCATTGAATCAAATACAATTAATGTTATACTCAATAATTGACGGATCTGAACTCACTTCTCTAGCAAGGTCCATAAACCATCTCCGGCATGGTTGTGTTCCAAAAATCATATAGGCAGAGATTTAAGTCACAAAACGAAATCATTTAGTGCACACTTATGAATTTCAATTTCACTTTTCATAGTTTGTAATTATCACTTAGGCTGATAAGAGCATAAATGCAAAATAATAGCAATATTGAAATGATGTTTCTCCAATAATAATTTATAAAATTTAGTGATGGGGAAAATAATTTCATTCTTAATTTATGAATAATGCAATGAAGTACATAGAGAAGATAGAGAGGGACTTTCCTCCTCAAGTCAACTTAACCAAAAAGCCGAATAAATATTATTCTTCTCCCTCTCCCTGATCTTTCCTTACCATAACTAAACCTTCTCTCCTCTTTTTATTTTTATTTTTTCTTTTAACTCAAAACCATAGCGTTAGACTATATATATAGGCACCACTAAATCAGATCAACCACAAACTTGAAAAGGAAAGAAGGTTTAAGACAGATTTACTATCCCACAAACACAGCCACCTCGGCCTTACACAAAGGGCTGCTTCTAGTCTATAAATTTTGAGGTGTTGCATATGGTCCTAAAGTAGGACTCTCAGACCCCCTCCAATAAAAATATGGTTCTTGGACAAGATAGGCCCACTCTCGATTTCACGAGGATGGGATAGATTGCAAGAGCGAGTGTAGGAGCGAGATGGTTTTAATAAGATGTGTCCCATGACATATTTTTAAGATGACAGAGGGGCAAGAATGGACGGACCACATAATAAATAGAGGAGTATCACTGAGCGGTATGAGGCAACACTAACAAGAGTATAATTAAGTGGGGGAGTTTGTATCGTTCAAGTCCTACATAGAATGGGAGAGACTATGTTGAGTGATTCATAATTCACCACTCACCCTCATTACTGACGCGTAGAGTATTTCTTTTGAGGGCTTAGCTCATTTAGAATAAACGGCTCGTTACAAGAAAAGAAAGAACAAGCATATTCAGGTTGATGAAATAATGTATACTACTAGTAGTAGCTACTAACTTTGTTTTCCGACTATTAGGTAACAGAAAATGTGGTAGCACTTGCACTACGGGGATTGCAAAACGATTTTACACGTGAAAATTTGGCAAATCTCACGAACATGAGGGTTCTTGAATTGAATGGAGGGAACTTTATTGGCAACTTTGAGAATATTTTTCCAGAGCTAAGGTGGCTACGTTGGCGAAATTGTCCTCCACAACTTGAAGCAAACAGCTTTTTTTTGAATCACCTAACTGTTCTCAAGCTTTCAGGTGATATAAAGGGGGAACATTGGAGCGGATGGTTGAAAATCATGGTACAATTTCACTGGATTCATTTGTTCTTTTGACAAATTGTTTGATTATATGATGATGTGCACCTATTTTGCAATGCATATCAAGTCCTAACAGTATTAAGTTGGTTGTTGTTTGACAGGTAGTAAGTAAACTGAAGGTCCTAAAACTCAAGGGATTTAAATCATTAATCAAAACACCTTGCTTCTCTGAACTTATGAATTTGGAGAGATTGATTCTGCAAGATTGCCTACATTTGGCCGAAATTGATCACTCGATTGGTAAACTAGAGCAATTAGTTTACTTGAAAATCAAATGGTGTCCGAGTCTTAAAGAGTTACCCATGGAAATTGGTTGTCTAACTTCCCTGAGAGAGCTCATCTTGATCCAGGGCGTTAGTGTTAGATTTTTGCCAGACTCGATTGGTAATCTAAGACTTTTGTCAAGGCTAGTAATGGAGGATATGGGAGTAATTGAACTCCCGGACACAATCAAAGGACTAGTGAATCTTAAGCACTTGTATTTGGCGAATTGTACGAGTCTAAATTCACTGCCGGATGCTGTTGGGGAGTTAAAGTTGCTGGCTGAGTTGGATCTATCTGGGACAATTATAGGGGGATTACCTTCTACAATTTGGAAACTCAAAGATCTGAGATTATGGTCATACAAAAGTGCAATAAGAGCACTGTTAAGGAGTATTTTGCTTCGCTTGAAAGACATCCGGAGTTGCTTTTACCCTGGAAGAAGACTGGAACCAGATGACTTGATCATTAGTGAAGATCCTCTTATACTCCAAGGCCGTCTACCGTATATGTCGGAGGAAAGGATGATAATTGAATTGCCAGAATTTTGTGTGCATCGCCTTTCAGGGAGGCTGCTCCGTGCGTGCCATCGTCATAAAAAGTGGATGACTTTTGCCACGAGACTCCCACTTCTGGACACCTTTAAAACATGCTCATCTCAACCAATTCTGTCCTTCGAAAATTTCATGTTCATTCTAGTGTCCTGTTTGGAAAGCGAGTGGGTGTCCGTGTGGGGGCATGGCTTTCAAAGTAAAGACGAGGCACTGCTCTCTTTGAAATTCTGCGATCGTCATATGCGTAAAACCTCGAGGATCACCCATTATCTTCATGACGATTTAGGTGCGTATGCAAATCTTTCCATCGGGTTTTCAATGACCGCATATGAGCATCCTGATAGGGATCAGATTGGTTTTTGGGTGGAGAATCTGGAGATCGAGGCAGATTTCTCGGTCCATTGCTTGCGGGTGCATCTGCAGTGTCCGGGGTCAGCCGAAAAGCTTCAATACTTCACTAAACTGTGCAACTATTGGCATGAGAAGCACGCCCAAGTCCATGGTTCCGCATCTAGAAGAAGCTTCAAGAACTGCATGCTTCACCGACTGAGAAAAACCCGCTGGGGTAGATTGCAAGCCAAGAGGAAGCGATATCTACGTTGGTCATGTTTGGATTACTACAGGAATAAGCGTTTGCTGATGTATTTGGTCTACCTCCATGCTTGCTGTGTCAGTTTCGACAAGAAATATCCTAGAACGAAGCTGAGTTTTTGTTTACGCGTGTTACTATATGGTTTTATGCTCCTTCACAGCCGATTTGATGTGGAGGAAACAACTCGCCTGAGATGGGGATCCCCCTTGCTTGTGAAGTTTTTGCGCAAGGCCTTCGATATAGAAACACCTTCGGTGAAAGAAGTCTATCTATTCTTCGAAGATATCTACATTCGCTTGTTCCAATCGCGCCACTGGGATTTGAGGAGAAGTGATCCCAAGTAAGTCATCTTTTCTTTTCGTCTCTGGATATTGAATCCCGGTGATACACCTCCCCCTATTGGCTCATCTTCTTTTTCTTAAATGATTAGATTTCTTCAAATAGTAAACTAAGAGGCTAACTGATAACTGACTGTCATTCGTGCAGGTCTTTTGCACGGAGAGTTCTAAAACTACCCAAATTATGTGGGGGCCATCCCTTGACAGTTGAGGCACTACATTTATTTTGGAGATTGTTTGATCGGAAATGAGTTGACCCAATGCGTTGACCCATGTTTTAGGTTGGTAGATATGAGTTAGCATAATTTTAAGAAATGGATTGTCGTCGGTTTAAACTGTAAAGCTCAATCAAACATGAATCTTAAATGGGTTCACTTTTGCCCAAACCCACCTACTTGAGAATCCTCATCCGCTCCTCTGGCCCCGAGCGCTTCTTCATCCACTGCTCCCGCTCCTCTTCTTCTCCCACTTCGTCCTCCTCTTCCACAGTGGTCGCCGCCTCTCCTACCGTCGTCGCCACCTCCCCCTCCGACCGAGGAAGCTGCTGCATCCATGGCCGACGAGCCTCGGCCGACTGTACTTGTGTGAAACTCAGCACTTGTATCTCGGAATTGAACTCCGTGAACCCTGGCGCACTGGCCTCCTTCTGCACCTTCGCCGCCATCTCCTGACCATCCTTGAGCCGGCCCTTGTGGACGTAGCCATACCCATCTTCTCCAACCAACTTATCCTGTGATTCTGTACGGGTTCGGAGGCTGGGTGGGATCCTATTCTGGTTCTAATGGTGTATTCAAGGTCCGGTGAAGTTTCAAGGTTGAGGACGAATTGATGTGTTGAGCTTGGTTGTTGCTAGGGTTCTCTTCAATCATATGCGATGTTTTAGGAATCGCCGTTAATTTTGGTTGAATTCGATAATGGTGTTAATGTGCTTTAAATGTCAGTACTGTTGATATGATTGTTACTGCCATTTGTTCTCCATGAATTGTTTTTGGTTTTCCTTAATTCTATCCGAGACTCTGTTATTAGGGATGGACTTATATTACACACCCCATCTGTTTGATAAAATGCTCAACCGAGCAGGCATTCCCTCTTGTTTTTACCAAACTTTTGTTCCCCTTGTGGAAATGGGTAATATCAATTACTATGATTTATCTTTCTGATCATGTTCGACCAAGCTTATGTATCACTCTTGATGCTTTTTTTTTCTCAATAGGTAAGTTAGGATGCAAATATTGCACAACCATAGTAATATTTGGGCGGGACTAGTCCTCGGAACGAGCCTAAGCAGTCATCATAAAATGTCCACTGTGCAGAACCTTTTGGCAAAAGACCGGGGTGTGACCATGTCACATCATGCACTGCGGCAATTATTTAACGCCAGGAAATTTCTTCCCCCACTTTCTGTGATCAAATGGGCACAATAAAAACTGCTATTATATCATAATCAATTGCAAACTCGAAGACATAATTTAATGTGTAAATCTCAATTGGGGAAAAACCATAGAGCAAGCTTGCCAAAAACTTTCACTACGGAAAGTAGAACTTTCACTATGCAAAGTAGGGTCACAATAGGCCTTCTCAATAGGAAGTTTATTACCATTTGATGGATTGCAATTATATAGAGAAATGAGCGAGAATGTCAAAAATACAAGGAGGAAAAGGGTTTTCTGCGATCGGCATAACAAACTAGAATCTCATGAAAATTGGAGTTGAAGTTGCTCCCCCATTTTTTCATGAACACAGCCGATTTCACTTTCTTCTCTTCCTCTAGCTCATTGCATCTCTCTTGCATGAGCACTCCCTATCCTCTCTATTTGTGCTTGGTCAAATTGGACACTCTATGTCATCTCAAGTGTACCGTGCGTTATTATGACGATACGGGGAATTAAGGATGCAATACTTTTGTACCTTAGAAATTCCCCTGTCCGGCTTGCTCTCATCTCACTCTGCTTTGGCATTTTTCTTTTTACGGCCAAAATGGGCGGCCCCTCTTTAACCAATAGGGCTTTTGTCACCTCAAGAGCTTCATCCACCGATCTTTTTCCTTCCTTTTTGTTTTTTTCGTTCAGGCTATGTGGGTCCCACTCCAAGTGAGTAGGGACACACAGAACCGAAGCAACCCGTGAAAGCACGACGTCTTAATTTCGAGAAGTGCAGAACACGATGTCTCAATGTCCAGCCCGCACTACACGCCCAACTCCGAGCGCAGTATATTGAAACACACCAGAAATTCGAATGATACGACTTTTCACGGTGCAAACTGCCACTTTCCACACGATTCTCTATATGCAGCAAACAAGCAAGCACTCTTCTCTCGTATTATACATTGAATACGAATTTCAACAGCAAGAATCACCATACAGATTCCTCTCAGTTTGAGGAGAAGCATGTTACACAAAACCCCACTGTTGATGCTTCTTACATCCTTTGTGGGCATCCCCTTTTCGCTTGGCAAGGGTCTGCTTTTCCACAGAAAAGAAAAATCTTTAATCTACCTGTTCATATGAAAAACTATGGTTTACCCTTTGAAGAGAGGCAAGCACTGCTTGCGGACTATGGTTTCACCTGCAAGTGTGCAAAGTGCCAAGAAGAATCTTAATGGACACTGATGCATGAGTTTGCATCCAATGTTTGCTCACATCATAGGTTATGGTGTAAGGTTTCAATTGTGGTCATGAAAGCTATAACTTAATTAAAAGCTATGTTTGATTAATCAATATTCATAGATGAACTTCACAAGCCATTTTTTGTGAGATATATCAAGAATTCTATAGATTCCCTTTGATGTATTATATAGATGAGATAAAAAAGAAAAAGAATAAAAGGCAACCGGAAGGGCAACGAAACAAATTCGTTAGGTCTTGAGTAGCATAGATTCATCAATATGGAAAATATTTCTTTAGAATCAATGGGGATAAAGCAGGTCTTGAGTAGCATAGATTTTGTTAGAAGATATGCGATATCGACATCCGATTGCGTATATCCAATTGCGATTGGAATTGATATTGAAGATCTTTTTCAAATATTGGATTTGATTTATTGCATGATTCATTTCCTTTCTTGTACATCTTTTGTATTATAAATTACATCAATTGTACATTGAATGATATAATATAGAAAAACATTCTTCTCATATTCCCTTGTCTACTGTCTTCTATTTCTGCACTTCATTTCCTTTCATGGTATCAGAGCAGCCGATCTGCTCTTAATTGCTTCCGCTTTGATTGCCTGTTGACCGGCGGTTCTGACCTGCAAACAGAACAAATACTCCGGCAAAGGAATCAGTTTTTTTTCAGAAGACAGTATTCTTCATAATGGCTCGTGATTCTCCATCAGATTCAGAGCAAGTGATTTCCTCTGAAGTTCAATCATCCGCCCAAGTCCCTGGCGACCAGCAGCAAACCCAGGCTCAGATAAGTCTGGGGCAGCCCACCACGGCCCAGCCCATTATAGGCCAACAGCCCATTGCGGGCCAGCCCATGGGGGGCCATCCTTACCAGTGGATGCCTTTCCCAATTTATTTTGGGCCCAGCCCAAATCCATCATTGCCTGGGAATGTGGGCTACCAGGGATTCGCCCAGCCCAATGAAAGCCCACCAACCAGCAACGGAGCAAACTTCACGGGTGGGCCTGTTT
>CM026420.1:24025632-24047661 GCA_014858505.1 Corymbia citriodora subsp. variegata | reverse complement strand
GGGATCTCAAAGAATACCTGCACTCCACCTTCCATAAGAAGGATTTAGGATCTCCCAAATATTTCCTAGGAATTGAGATTGCTCGATCCGAACAAGGGATTTCCCTTAGTCAGCGAAAATTCGTATTGGAAATTATATCAGAAACAGGCTTATCGGGCTGCAAACCGGCTGTTATTCCAATTGAGCAAAACACCAAGCTTACTTCGGCAGATTATGATGAGAAAGTATTACAAGATGAAGATCTTGCACTTGAAGATCCATCAGAATATCAAAGGCTCGTTGGAAAACTCATATATCTGACTATGACTAGACCAGATATATGTTATGCAGTACAAACACTCAGCCAGTTTATGCACAAGCCCAAGCAATCACATATGAATGCTGCTCTGAAGATCGTAAAGTATTTGAAGAAATGTCCGGGACTTGGACTACTTCTCTCGAGAAAATGTAATATGGAGATGACAGCATATTGCGACGCGGATTATGCAACGTGTCCCATGAGCAGAAGATCAGTCACAGGTTTTTGTATTAAATTTGGGGAAACCTTACTCTCTTGGAAGACAAAGAAACAACCGACCGTGTCACTATCTTCAGCAGAGGCAGAATACCGAGCCATGGCAAAGACTACCTGTGAGATAGTATGGTTGCGAGGATTGCTTCAGGATCTTGGAGTGAAGATTGAGGGACCAACCAAGTTATTCTGTGATAATGATGCAGCGCTCAAACTTGCATCCAATCCTATAGTGCATGAGAGAACGAAGCATATAGAAGTAGATTGTCACTTCACTCGAGAAAAAATCCAAGAAGGAGTAATTGAGACGAGAGGAGTTGGAACTACAGAACAGCCCGCGGATGTCTTCACTAAACCTCTTTGCCAGAGACAACACACATATCTGTTAAGCAAGCTAGGCGTCTTGGATATCTACAAGCCACCAGCTTGAGGGGGAGTGTTAGAAGATATGCGATATCGACATCCGATTGCGTATATCCAATTGCGATTGGAATTGATATTGAAGATCTTTTTCAAATATTGGATTTGATTTATTGCATGATTCATTTCCTTTCTTGTACATCTTTTGTATTATAAATTACATCAATTGTACATTGAATGATATAATATAGAAAAACATTCTTCTCATATTCCCTTGTCTACTGTCTTCTATTTCTGCACTTCATTTCCTTTCAGATTTAACCCGCTTTCCACCTAAATAATGGTGAGGAGCGGCCATGCGCCGAAAGAAAGGATTGAATGGGGATAAAGCTGAAAAAGTACTTTCCAGGGAAATTTCTCCGACCTTACGCGGAAAGAAAGAGAATTGTTATCAGTAGTGACAAAGCTGGAAAGGACTTCGAGGACTGGTAAGGCGAAATGGGGCCCCTAGCCCATTGAGTGCTCTACTGAAATAGATTTCGCGAAAAGTCAGCAATATCTGACTTTGGTTTTTCTGAACTTTTGGGTGTATTTTATTACATGTATAAATATAGCAGGATGAAAATAGATAGAGATATAAAAAAGAAAAAATGGAATTGTTTGGCTGTTTTTCACATTCAACTAGAGAAATGAACAAGGACCCTGCAAAAATACGTCCTCGGTAGCTCCAATCCGTGTTGTAGACGGAGGAGTGAGATCCCAGCTGCAACCCACAATGATGACGACCTGTTCTTGACTTTTTTAAAGATTGGACAATGGGATTTGCCTTTATGAGTTCATGAGTGACGTAAGAATCCACCATTTTAAGAATAATGAATGATCACAAAAATCGTGTGAGCAGTAAAAAGCTTCTAAATATGCATTTGAGTTTGCTCACGTCTTTGATTCAAACTGCTTAGATAAAGTCTTTGGGGCTATACTCGCCATCCTTGTAAAAAAAAACTTTTTACTCGATAGATGTCGAAAAATTATATTTGTACATCCATCACAAACATTAAGGAGGATTTACTCTTCGAAGGAGGCAAATGATGTTGCGAACTATGGTTTCACTTGCAAGTGCTCCGAATTATTTTTTAAGGATTTAATGATTTGGTCTTGGTTGTAATAATGAGATGATAATTTTGTTGAGTGTCGTGAGATAAATGCCCCTCTATTAATGATTTCGCTTGATAGATAGATAAAAGAGTATATTTATATGCATTTTAACTTGCCGACCCATTTTCCTCGAGACGTGGGGGATCTAGCATATTTTCCGTGAACGCTAAGTAAAAAGAAAGGAAAGGGAACATGAGTTAACGAGAAAAGCAACAGAACTAAAGCGAGGTGGGACATTGGAAACAAAAGTCCACACTCCACAGTACTCGCTCCATCGATCCGCTCGAAGATTCCGGATGTCGGAGTGGAGATCATTTATAATACTTCCCACAACTTTTGACAAGAGGATGACTTTGACCTGTAATGGTAAATAATGACAAAGGAGTGACCTTCGCGGAATGGAAGAGACCTGTACGCGGAAAGAATGAGTCAAAGAATGACCAGCTGAAGAGGGCTTCTGTCACTGACCTTATTCGCGGAAAGAGAGAGGAAGTTACTACTCATCTTAATCGGGCCTCTATCTGTATAAATCTCCTCAAGACAGATCGGGCACTAGATTGTGATTCAAAAACACCCGCATCCCATTCCGACCTCAATATGCGGAATCATCTTGCGCCATACGCTCTGAGATTGAGTGGGAGACATGATCCAAGGCCGGGACCAGAAGATGAGGCCGGCAATAACATCGATCTTTGTCATCAGATGGTGGACGAAGAGGCCGACTCAGGGACTGCAACTGGTGGCGACTACGATGTATTCTTGAGCTTCCGAGGACCCGACACTCGCAACGGATACACAGATTGCCTCTATGAGCACATGCTCGAAAAAGGAATTCGCGTTTATAGGGACAACGAGGAGTTACAGCCAGGTGAAAAGATCTCAGAGATCCTGCGAGCAGTAAGAAGCTCCCAAATATTCATTCCAATTTTCTCCAAAGGCTACGCTTCGAGTAAATGGTGTCTCGAAGAGCTAGCATGCATGGTGGAAAGCACTCGCCAATCCCCGAGGAAAAAGATACTACCCATCTTTTATGATGTTGATCCCACGGATGTTAAGCTTGAAACGGAGCTGTACAAAAGCGCCCTAAGGAAGCATGTAGAGAAATATGGCTGCGCTCGAGTGAAGCGTTGGGAGGATGCTTTGACAACGGTGGCCAGACTTAGGGGATGGCACTTAAAAGATCAAGGGTATTGACATGATCTTGTTTTATTTACCTATCTATTTATTTATTCGATTGCTGTTAGATCTATTGCTTCCGATTGTGTATTAGAAGAGGAGCGCACACAAGCACGCAGGTTTGTATTTATCATTTTCTACTACTAGGCTAAGACTATCTACATGCTGATGAACTCCCATATACGACATTCTATTATTCGAATGGTCCAGATAAAATCTTTGTAGGCAATATTCACCACCCTTGTAAGAGAAATCTTAATCGATACACATGGAAAGAACGATTTATGTGCATCCGCGGTGAATGCCCCATGGAAAATACATATTGGCATGCTAGTTATAATTATTTGCTTTTATATGAAATTCTAATTGCTTATAAATAGTCTCATGTGCAATGATTTATGAATGTGGCAGGCATGGCAAGGCCATGAAGGAAATCACTCTAAAAGTTTTGCGGGAGATCACAACAACAAAAAGAATTTTACCCACCAATTTAGTTGGTATTGATGATTGGGTAGAAGACATAAAGAAAATATTAGATTGCCAGGATACAAATGATGTACGATTTGTCATAATCTATGGAATAGGTGGCATTGGAAAGACAACTCTTGCCAACGCAGTCTTCAACCAAATCTCTCCTCAATTTGAATGTCACTCATTCCTCTCGAACATCCAAGATGGTGGTATTGAAAAATTGCAAAGAAAACTAGGGGCGGATCTTTTTGGTTACTCATTTCCCGAAACCTTTGACTTCGACACTGGGAACAATATCATCAGAGAAAGATTACCTAACAAACGAGTCTTACTTGTTTTTGATGGCATGGATCAAAAGGATCAATTTATGCAACTAGCAAAGCATTGTACTATGTGTTGGCCCGGGAGTAGAATCATCATTACAACCAAAGATAAGAGTGTTTTTCCTGTGACAGAGGTGGAAAGATTGAAGAAAAATATCTCAACAGGGTCTAGCAAAATTTTTCTGAAAGAAATGAAGGGAATGCGTTTTGATGATGCTTTTCAACTTTTCAACAAGCTTGCTTTCAACACAGATGCACCCCCAGGTGATCTTTATGATCTTTCAAGAGAAGCTGTTGAACTGGCAGGGGGACTTCCATTGGTTGTTGAGGTGATGGGTTCACATCTCAGTAGCCATAGGAAAGTAGATTGGAGAAGCACACTAGAGAACTTCAGGGAAGTGCCTCGTGAAGAAGTCCTGCAGAAGTTAAGGATAAGTTATGATGCACTTGATTGTTGGGCGAAAGAAATTTTTATGGACATCACTTGTTTCTTTGCTAACAAGAAAATAATTGATCCAATGTATATGTGGAAAGATTGTGGCTTTTCCCCAAAAGACAAGATTGAGGTCCTTATCAACAAGTCCTTGATCAAAATTGTTGCTCACGATAGAATATGGATGCATGATCAATTAATAGCTCTTGGGAGGGAAATTTTTCATCGTGAGAATATCGGGAAACTTGGAGACAAAAGTAGATCGTGGTGTCCTGAGAAGGCCTTGGACATGGTACAAGATAAAAAGGTAAGTACAAGCAACACTATCTTTTAAATTTTAAAATTTTCTGATTGATATATGATGAAGTTTTCTTTTTCTTTTTTTTTTCTTTTTTAATAAAAAGTAGCCAAATCTCTCTTCTTCTTCTTCTTCTTTTCTATCTAGATAATGCGCATTCAAACCAAAAGAACAAATGTCTAAGGTTTTATGAAATCGTCGGGCAGTATTTTTTGAAAAGGTTATATTTTTAACGTCTAGTAAAGTTAAGAATTCTATGAAGCTGTGTCATATTTCCTTTTACTCTCTACTGAGTTACTGTGAATAGAATGATGAATGGAAATATGATAACTCGAAATGCAAAACAGTCAAATCCAAACATGGAAGCTAGTTAACCACTAAAACTGCAAATATGGAATGCAAATCCTTGAAAATTATTCTTTTACACCGAAGTCTATGAACTTCAACTCCGTCAAATTTCACTGCTAAAGTTATAATCATGACAATTCATGCATCCATCAAAATTAGTCTAAAAGAAAATCCACGCTTTTGTTGCGCATTATGATTAAATTAACCTCAACCCCAAGTTCCTTAATTCTACTAAACATCAGCAAAAACTGTAAATAAATAAATCTCATACCTGAGGAAGATGATTACTAATCGAGGTATAGAAAATTACCAAAAAGGTCCTAAACCTATTGTACAAATGTCTATTCAGTCTTAAACTTTTCAATTTAATCAATTTAATCATAAACATTTTAACGATTTGCCAATGTAGTCTATATTTTAGTTGACAATTGCCGATGTGGATAAGTTTTACGTAGCACAGCCAACACTAAAATATATCATTTTTGTAACTTTTTTTATAAAACTTTTTATACTATATGATTTTTTATTTTTATTTTTTTTCACCATTGGTCAACGAGGGCCATAGGGCGTTGGTGTTTGTCAGGGTCTACACACCCTCGTCACCCATTGGGTGACAAATCTAAGTGAGGGCCACTGTGAGCCCTTGCCGACCATGAGCGAGGGTTAGAACCCTTGTCCAATAGCCAATGAAGGCTAGTGGCCCTTGCCTAGTGGCTAGCGAACACTATTTGACCATTGCTAAGGCTCTGGCAACCCTCGTTGGCCAGCAATGAAAGAAAAAGGAAAAGAAAAAATTATAAAATATTGAGAATTTTTTTTAAAAAAATATAAAGATTGTCCACATCAGTAGTTTTTATCAAAATTAACCGAAATAACTATATTGGCAAATCATCAAAATGTTTAAGATTAAATTGGTCAAATTAAAAAAATTTAAAACTAAGTTGGCATTTATACAATAAATTTAAGACTTTTTTAGTAATTATCTGTAACTAAGTAAGTAGTAAATATCATTATCATTGAAGCAAATACAATTATATTATTATATTATAAGTAATTAATGTAAATAAAAATAATAATTATAAGAAATAGTATATATTTTCACATAAAAGTATAAATACAACCATCAAATATGCACAATTTTAGTAATAAAGAAATATCAAATTGCATAAAAATCAATATTATACTCAATAACTGATGGATCTGAACTCACTTCTCAGACAAGGTCCATAAACCATCTCAGCCATGGTTATGTCCCAAAAATCATGAAGGCAAAGATTTGAATCACAAAACAAAATTAGTTAGTGCACACTTATGAATTTCAATTTCACTTTTCATAGTTTGTAAGTATCACGTAGATCGATAAGAGCATAAATGCAAAATTATATTAATATTGAAATGATACTTTTTCCAATAATAATTTACAAAATTTAGTGATGGGGAAAATAATTTCAAATTTTGATTTATACATAGAAAAGATAGAGATGAACTTTCCTCCTCAAGTCAACTTAACCAAAAAGCCGAATCAATATCATTCTTCTCCCTCTCCCAGACGTTTCCTCGTGCACCATAACTAAACCTTCTCTCTCTCTCTCTCTCTCTCTCTCTCTCTCTCTCTCTCTCTCTCTCTCTCTCTCTTTATTTATTTATTTATTTATTTTTTTAACTTAAAACCATAGCGTTCGACTTAATATAGGCTCCTCTAAGAGCACTCTTTCTAGAAGTGGTGGGACACAAAATCAGATCAAACCACGAACTTAAAAGGAAAAAAGGTCTAAGACAGATTTAGCATCCCACAAACAAAGCCACCTCGGCCTTACAAAAAGGACTGCTTTCTAGTCTCTAAATTTTGAGGCGTTACATATGATACTAAAGTAGGACTCTCAGACCCCCTCCAATAAAAGCATGGTCCTTGGACAAGCTAGGCCCATTCTCGATTTCACAAGGGTGGGGAATGATTGCAAAAGTAAGATGCGTCTCTTTTGCAATCTTACTTTTGCAAGAGGGCTTTAGTAAGATGCGTCTCTTGCATACTTCTAGGATGATGGAGGGGCAAGAATAGATGGACCGCATAATGAATAGAGGAGTATCATTGAATGGTATGAGCCAACATTAATGAAAACATAATTAAGTAGAGGAGTTTGTATCATTCTAGTCCTACATAGAATGGGAGAGACTATGTTGAGTGATTCATAAATCACCCCTCAGCCTCATCACTGACATGTTAGAGTATTGCTTTTGAGGGCTTAGCTCATCTGGAATAAGACAGGCCGTTATAGGAAAAGAAAGAAAAAGCATATTTGGGTCAATGTATTAATGTATACTACTGGTAGTATCTACTAACTTTGTTTTCCGACTATTAGGGAAAGGAAAATGTGGTAGCACTTTCACTCCGGAGATTGCGAAATGACTTTACATGTGAACATTTTGCGAATCTCACGAACACGAAGGTCCTTGAATTGGATGGAGGGAACCTTGTTGGCAACTTTGAGAATATTTTGCCAGAGCTAAGGTGCCTGTGTTGGCGAAATTGTCCTCCGCAACTTGAAGCAAACAACTTTTTGTTGAATCGCCTAATTGTTCTCAAGCTTTCAGGTGATATAACGAGGAAACATTGGAGCGGATGGATCAAAATCATGGTATGAGTTCACTAGATTCATTTATTTTTCTGACTAATCGTTTGATTATCTGATGATGTGCACCTATTTTGCTATGCATACCGAGTTCTAAGAGTATTAAGTTGGTTGTTATTTAACAGGTGGCAAGTAAATTGAAAGTTCTGAAACTCGCGGGATCTAAATCATTAATCGAAACACCTTGTTTCTCTGAACTTATGAATTTGGAGAGATTGATTATGAAAGATTTCCTAAATTTGGCCAAAATTGATCACTCAATTGGTAAACTAGAGCGGTTGATTTACTTGAAAATTAAATGGTGTCCAAATCTTCCAAAGTTGCCGGAGGAAATTGGTTGTCTAACTTCCTTGGAAGAGCTTATCTTGATCCAGGCTTTTAGCATTCGTCGTTTGCCAGACTCGATTGGCAATCTAAGAATTCTGTCAAGGCTAGTAGTGGAGGATACAAGTTTAGTTGAACTTCCAAGCACAACCAAAAGGCTGGCGAATCTTAAGTACTTAAGTTTGGCGAATTGTACAAGTCTAAATTCGCTGCCAGATACAATTGGGGAGTTGAAATCATTGACTGAGTTGGAACTATCTGGGACAATTTTCGAGGAACTACCTCATTCAATTTATAACCTCGGAAATCCAATGTTACGGATAAACAATAGTAAGATAAGAGCACGGTTGATGGGGGACTTGCCTCCCTTGGAAGGTATCGAGGATTGCTTCGACTCTATAAGACTTAAAGCATATTGGAAAAGCGAACCAAAAAATTTGAAGGAAGTGCCTCTCGAACAAGTCAAACAAGCGTTCATGAGCGAAGTGACTTTCATAAAGAACTTCATGAGGAAAGTGCCTGTCGAAAAAGTTCCACAGAAGTCAATGAATGAAGTGCCTCTCGAAAAAGTCCAACAGAAGTTAATGTTGATATACGAGGGACTTGAATATGGGGAGAAGCAAATTTTCCGGGACATTGCAAGTTTCTTTCTTAGCAAGAAAAAAACTACTGATGTAGTGTTTATAAGGAAAGCTCACGACCTTTTCCCAAAAGTTGAAATTGACGCCCTTGTCAATAAGTCTTTAATCAAGATTCTTGATTATGGCAAAATATGCATGCATCATCAGGTGATAGATTTTGCGAGGGAAATCATTCGCCAAGAGAATATCGAGATATCTGGAGATCAAAGCAGATTGCAGTTTGTCATGTTGATCGATGAAAAGGTAAGTGCGAATAACCCTATTTTATTCCTTCTTGCCCTCCCACGCGTCTAAGAGTTCGTCTCTCTTGTACATTCCTGTCTTTATTATTACTTGCTAAGAAACCCATGCCGTCGGAAAAACTGGTGAATTAATTCTATTTTTTCTTAAAAGAGAAATTTGCCAATTATCTGACTCTTTTCACTAACAAATGCTGACACCCATTTTCGATTTTTTTTAAATAAGATAAAAACATCTGAAACAATTGAAATTGGGATGAAAAGACCATTTGAACTTTTCCATTACGTAATCATACCAATACAATTTATCTTTTAACTTTGCAATTCTTCTTATTGATATATGATGAACAAAAAAAAGGAGTCTTAAGGTTTTCTGAAACTGTTGGGTCTTGAGAGTAAAGTATCCTTTGAAAAGGTTATATTAGTAATGTCTGGTAAAGCAAAATAAAGAAAAAAAACTTCTCTCTCCAAAAGTTTGATTCAATGTGATTAGTGGTGTTCTGTTTGCTTTAACTCTCTACTGTGGTAATGTAAATTATACTAAGGTGAAAATGTGACACCTCAAAATTCACATTTCTCGAATCCAAACTCAAACTCCATCACTCATCTCTAAAATCATAGTTGCAAAAATGCATACATCCATCAGCACTCTGATAAAATTAACAGCACCCAAGTTTCTCAATCCTACCAACATTAGCAAAAACTATAAATAGGACAATTTCGCTGATGAGTAAGCGGATTATTAAGTGAGTACCAAATCACTTCCATGAGATCAAAAATAATCATTATCATTGTACATGTATTTAATATAGTTAAAAATAAAAGTATATACAATCATCCTATATGCACAATTTCAAATACTAAAGACACATTAAATTTCATAGAAATCGATAATGAATGGATCCAAACTCATTGCTCAAGTCAAGAGCAGGTGCTTAAACCATATTGCATGGCCATGCTTAAGCCCAAAAAATCAGATGGACGGGAATTAAGCTAACAAAACAGAATGGGTTTGTGCACACTTATGAATTTCGATATCAATTTCTATAGTGTAATTATCACATAGGTCGATCATTAGCAAATATAGGGGAAAAAAAACATTAATTTAAATACGATTTTCTCAATAACAATATATAATATCTACCAATCGATGGAAAAAGTGATTTATGAATAATGCAATGAAGTACACAGAAGTGATAGAGAGCTATTTACCTTCTGGAATCAACTTAACAAAAGCCGAATAATCTCATAACACTACCATAAAGTCAACCAATGACACCGACACAACATATAAATTTACATACCTCTATTCTCATCTAAAATGAACTCGTTCTTTTGCATTAATTTTTTTATAAAGAGCAGACGCTGCAACTTTAAAAGTAAAAGTTTCCCTTTAAACGAGTAGTCGAGAATTCTTTCCCGTTGTCGATATGGCAACGATTTCTTTTTTTTTTTCCTTTGTACAAAGGCCGGAAGCCTGACATAAAGCGCACTCAATAGTGACGTGGTGAAAAGAAAATCAAACCTTGGGTCTTCAGCTGAGTGTGTCTTCAGCTTCTACTTCCATCACCACTGCAGCCTTTTTATCGAACTGATATTCCTTATCAAACATGTCTGAACATTGCATGCTGGCCATTCATTGGCCACTCATTCACAAGACATGCTAGAATTATGTGGAATGATCTAAAAATCGGCAAAATGGATCAATATTTTACAGGAAGAGATGATAACCGGGATATCGCTGACAATCATTGCGGTCATATTGAATTTGACAATTATTTTCCTACCTCCTGGAATATTGGACATAGCCTCCAAAGAAGACTGGAGCATGGCTACGATGCTTACGGAGAGAGGGCTCCTGATCATTTTATTTGGCCAATCCATCTTGATGATCGTCTTTATGAGTTTTTTGTGCGACATCAGGTCAAGATTTAAAAGGAACCACCACAAGGCAATAGTTGTATTGGTGCACGTAATGGCACGGCTAATAATTTCATTCCTGGTGGCGTTCATTGCTTTATCGCCTGCTGTCATCTTGAACGAAGGCGGACTCCTTTCGTTTGCGGGACCCGCACTTTGTTCGTCAATCGGTGCTATGTGCTGTATTATTATTCTTATCTCAAAAATGATGTCGCCTTCCCGCGCTCGCTCATTTCGGGCCATTTTCAGACTCATCCGTGGTCTTCTGATCTTCTAGCGCATTAATTGGTGGGGAACTGAGACTTACCTTTTGAAGGACTCGACGGATGAGAGAATGGTGGCCGGACCTCCGCTCGCTGGGGAATCGAATGACTGATTACATGCCGACACCAAAATGTGGGGAGGTGCCACATCCTCCCAATCACTTTTTTTTTTTTTTTTTCCAATCACCAGTTATGATGGATAATTTGCAGAAATAAATATATATTTGCCTTGGTGTATTTGGCTAAATTTACGGGAGCTTTCCGTTTGCGTTAAATCAATGGTGATTGTTAAATGTCGCGCCCTATTTAAAAATTTTCAAAGTCCCAAAGTGGGGAAAGAAAAAATGGCTAAATAGGTTTAGGAGTATTGTTAATTTAGGGCCAACGGCCCTTCATTAACTTGGGCTCTCCCAAGCCCATAATCCGCGCGACGTTAGGTATTCGTGAAAGTCTTCAAATAAGGAGTCGGCACTAGTTTACTGGGGTCGGCAAGAAACCAAGTGAGGCATGGGAGCGTGCCTCACTTTCTACGTAACCAGAAAATCTAGGGTCGAGGACTTGATTATGTCAATTATGCGATTAACGCCATTTCGATACCTAATGTAATTGTGTGTTAATAAGGCCATGACAATCTCTTCAAAAAATTTAAGGTCTGTCATAACCGTTCTAGGGTAAAAAAATAACATCCAAAATAGCATCGTAAAATAAGGTGCTATTGTAAAGCCCTAAAGACTTATTCAATTTTGGATGTTTTCTTTTTTAGGATTTTTTTTTTTTTGCAATTTTCTGATTTTTCTGAATTTTTTTATGAATTTTTAATAATATTTTGAAAATTTTTAATAAAAAAAACAACTTTCAAGGAATTTTAAAAAAACATTTTATTAATTTTTAAGGATTTTCGATTTTTTTTTGAATTTTTATATATTTTTAAAATTTTTAATTATTAAAAAAATGATTCGGACCGGGTCGGGAGATCCGGCCCTACTAAACCGACCCGGACCCTATCGGTCCGGGCCGGGCTAGTGACCGGGCTGGCCGAACGGCCCGGTCGAATTTTAAAAAATGGCCCATAAATAATAATAAAAAGAAGACAGCCCATTTCTAATTTCTAAAATTTCGGTCCAAACCTAGTCTAGGCCCATACGAAAAGATAAACCAGCCCAGCCCATTTTCTGAACTTTCGGCCCGGCCCCTTCTTTTTCTTTTCTTCTCTTTTTTTTTTTCGGTCTGGTCTTCGTCTTCAACCTCGCGGAAGTCCGACTTCTGCATTCCTCCGCCGCGCCGCAGCCGACGCCGCCGCGAGCCCTCACCGAATAAAAGAGTAGCCGTGTCGTCTAGCGTCGGCGGTTCCATCCGACCGACGCCGAACGCCGCCGGTTGCCGGCAGCGGTGACTTCCGGCGACCCACGACACTCTCCTCTCACTGGAAACCAAAAACGTCCTTTTCGACTAAAAAAATGCACGGAAACCTCATGAAAATAGCTCTAATGCTAAGAGAAAGGCGAGAGTAAGCAATATACGATAAAAAATCTAAGAAACCAGGTTGTCGAGGACGGATTCAACCATGAAAGTTTCTGGATTTCATTCGGGCATTCTAGCCAACATCTGGCATGCATGAAGAAAACAAGACATTTTTGACCCGAGCCGACCTTGGACGGAAACCCAGCTTCTAAAAAAACACTAAGGCATACGTAACAACGTTAATGGAAGAACTTCGGGGCCGGGGCTCGCGCGAACTGGTCGGCGCGAGCTCCGGCCCGCCTTCTCATCAAAGCAGGACAAAAACAGCCGCGGGGGGGGGGGGGGGGAGACCTACCTGGTTCGGGGTGAGCCGCGGCGGACGACGGCGGGCGGACGGCCTCCGGCAGCGGCTAGGTGTCTCCTCGATTCTCCTTCTTCCTTCTGGTTCTCTCCTCTCGGATCTCACTGTCCCGGTGTTCTTCTTTCTCTTTTATTTCTCTCTGTTTTCCGGCGCCGGAGCTGAGGCGTGGCGGAGGTCGTCGGCGGAGGGTCAGGCGCGACTGTCGGCTATCTCTCCTGTCCTCCGTCTTCTCTCCTCCCCTTTCTCTTCTGGTTTTCCTCCCTCATTTTTATTTTTTATTTTCGCTTCTGCCCCAGTCTCTTCCCCAAAACCGAGCTCCTGGTTTTCGTCTTTTTCTCTCCCTCTCCCAAAAAAACCAGAAACAGCCTCTTGCTCCCTTTCTCCTTTTCCCGTCGCTGGTTTTCTCTCCTCCTCCCTGTCCGAAAATCGCCGACGCCCCCTTTCTCCCCCTGCGTTGATCCTCTTCTCTGCTTCCTTAACCGAATTCCCTGCTCCCCCTATCTCCGCGTGACAGCGCAGCAAGGGAAGATTCCCTTGCTGGCGTCACGCGGATGACGTCGCGCGGCGGTTGGCCGAACGACGTCGCTGCCTTCGTCTGCGCGTTGTTGCTGCGTTTCTCCTGCATGCCACTGTGCACGTGCATGGGCCGAATAGAAGAGAGGATGGGCCGGGCCGAAAATAAAAGGAAGGTGGGCCGAAGGAAACAAAAGAAAAAGGGATGGGTGATTAGAGAGTGGGCTGGGCTGAGCCCATCCGAATTTTTTTTTTCGAATTGTTTTTTAATCAAAATTTTTTTATCTTTTCTAGAAATTAATACATATTTATATATGCAAAATAGATGGGCATTTAAAGCATTTAAACAAAAATTTGGGTGTCAACATTAAAGTACTTGAATTAATTCCCATTTCTCTCTAATAGCTTAGAATATTGAGACAGTTAAATGTAATTCCACAAAATTTCCCACAATAATAGAGTAGGGGAATCTGAATTCAAGTTTTCTAACTCTAATGGCATAAAATAGGATCAATTATGAATTAACCCTATTATTTAACTATAGGAGAGACTTTCATGAAAATTGGTTTCGAAATTTGCTCTGTGATTTTTTCATGAATATCGCTGGCCTCACTTTCTGCTCTTCCTCTTGCTCATTGTATCTTACACACGAGCATTCTCTTTCCACTTTAGTTTTGCTTTTGTCCAATGAGCAATTCTATGATCTTTCAAAAGTCCCGTGCAAAATTACCGCATGTTATCGTAATTAAGTACAAAACCTCGTAACACGGGAGAATTGCCAAAAAAATCCTAAACCTATTGGAGTTGTGCCGGATCAGTCCTAAACATTTTTTTTGACCAATTCAGTCCTAAACCTTTTGTGATTGTGCCAATTTAGTCCATCCAGCCAAATTTGGCCGGCCGGAGCTGACGTGGACGCCGGCCGGCGCCGACGACAATATTTTAATATTATTTTATTATTTTCCGATTATTTTATTATTTTTTATTATTTTTCTGTTTTTTTTTTCTTTTCTTTTCTCTTGCCCCTCCCCCCGCCGGCGGCAGTGGCCGGCCAGCTTCGACGAGGCTTGCCGGCCACTGCGCGAGGGCCTCGAAGCCCTCGCCGACGGCCAGCGAGGGTCGCGGCCCCCGTCAGACTGGCCACCCTCGCTGGCGGCCTCGCCCTGGTCTGTGCGAGGTCGCCGGCGAGGGTCGCGGCCCCCGGTGGCCTCGGCCAGACCTGGGCGAGGTCTGGGTGCCGCGGCGAGGGTCGCGGCCCCAACGACCCTCGCCAACGGCCTCGCCCAGATCTGGGCGAGGCGGGCGAGGGCGAAGCCGCCTCGCCCAGGTCTGGGCGAGGCCGTCGGGGGCGGCGACCCTCGCCGGCGGCCTAGCCCAGACCAGGGCGAGGCCGCCGCGGGCTGCGACCCTCGCCCAGACCAGGGCGAGGCTGGGGGCCGCGGCCTCGCCTAGATCTGGGCGAAGCCGCCTCGCCCAGGTCTCGGTGAGGCCGCCGGGGGCCGCGACCCTAGCCGGCGACCTCGCCGGCAACCTCGGCTAGACCAGGGCGAGGCCTGGGGGCCGCGGCCTCGCACAGACCAGGGCGAGGCCGCCAGCGAGGGTGGCCGATCTGACGGGGGCCGCGACCCTCGCTGGCCGCCGGCGAGGGCTTGGCGGCCCTCGCGCAGTGGTCGGCAAGCCTCGTTGGAGCTGGCCGGCCACTGCTGTCGGCCGGGGGGGAAGAAAAAAAAAACAGAAAAATTAAAAAAATTAATAAAAAATAATAAAATAATCGAAAAATAGTAAAATAATATTAAAATATTGTTGCCGGCGCCGCCCGGCGTCCACGTCAGCTCCGGCCGGCCAAATTTGGCCGGATGGACTAAATTGGCACAATCGCAAAAGGTTTATGACTGAATTGGTAAAAAAAAGGTTTAGGACTGATCCGGCATAACCCCAATAGGTTTAGGACTTTTTTGGCAATTCTCCCCTCGTAACACATAGTAAACTTTGAATTACAATATCGAAATGAACTGTCACAAACAAAAGTAAAACAATCATATAAAAGAAAAGAAAAAAGAAAAGGTGAGGTTACGGTACCCCAATGTATCGATGAAATTCCGATCCAGCTCGTTCTCATCTCTCTATGCTCTAGCTTTTCTCCTTTCTTCGGCCAAAATGAGAGGCCACAGCTTTGACCCCACAACAGAAGCAAACCTTAAAAATATGATGTCCCAATTCCGAGCTCCAACGTAACAGTAAAAACATAATGTCTCAATTGTCCAGCCCCAACCTGAAAGACATAAAGTTACAGTTACTCTCGTAGCATAGCTTGAATACTCTCAATCTGAGGAGCAGATTGGTTATGAAAATCTCTACCTTTGATCCTTTTGACCATCCTCTGTGAGGATCTCTTTTCCGCCGGAAGGAGAATATGCTTTTCCCCAGCAAAAATTTCAATAGACTTGTCCGCAAGAAAAAATATTGTACGGTCTTTAAACCAAGTAAACTAAGTCTATTTAGACCATTGATTATGTAGGTCATACATTATATTCACGTAATTAATAGTTAGAAAGATCTTGGTCCAAAAGATGCACAAACCATGTGATAATTTCTCTGTTTTCGAATGGACGTGCTACAAATTTCACCCCCTTCATGTGACTGTGCAAGGGAATATTCTCTTATCTCGTGTAGGAAAATACAAAACCGTTCACGTGCGATTAGACATTTTTAATTTTTTTTTACCAGAATTAGAGACATTTAGGCTCCATTTGGTAACGTTTCTCTTTCTCTATTTTTCTGTTCTTTTGATTTCCGAAATAAAAAAAGAATAGAAATCCATTTGGTAACGCCAATTAACTTTTCTATTCTCCGGAATAAAAAAGTTGTTCCTGGGACTAAATTTAGAGTTGAAATGAGAAGTAGAAAAAATAGTTTATTGTTTTTGTAAACAATTTTTAGAAACTATTTTTTGGGTCATTACTCATAACTGACCACCACCCGTCAACCTCCACCCACTAGCCGCCAACCGTTGGCCACCGCCGCCCTTCGCTCGGCGACCGATAGACGGCGAACCGGCAATCAACGATTGGTGGCTCAACGATCGGCGGTGACGAGTGGCTACCGGCTTCCAGAGACTAGCAATGACTGGTAACTGACAGTCACCAACCGATGTGCGGTGATTGTTGGCCGCCGACCACCGCCGAGCGGCCATCGGTTGCTGGTAGCCGGTAACCGCCTGCCACCGCCATCAGGAAAAAAAGAAACAAAAATATTTTGTTGGCACCAAATGCACCCTTAGTTAGGATAGCAATAATTGTGAATTGTAAATTGGCTTTTACGGAAAAAAAAAAATGAAATTAACGATTTTTTTAATTGCCTTTGTTGCCCTCGCAGACTTACTGAAATTCCAACTTTGACCCTATTTTGAAGTTAAAACACCCTAGAGGAAGCACAAAAGCTCTCTGGTCTCTCGCTCTTTTCTCTGAATTCGCCTCTCTCTCTCTCTCTCTCTCTCTCTCTCTCTCTCTATCTGGTTTCACTCCTCTTCGAGTCTGCAACACGCACCTGAGACGGTGAGTACTAGGTCTTAGAGCGAGGATAGCAGGAAAATATGTTGTTTGGAGAGATTATTATCTCCCAAAAGGAAATAATAATAATTATAATAATCTACACCAAAAACATTTTTCCTTCTTCCATCCCCTCTAAGAACCGCCCCCAGCTTCGTCGGCTTGGCCTGCCCCTTCGAGCTCTAAATTTTGGATTTTGGAATGAATTCCGGTGAATGTTCGGGGAGAGGAAAATGGAGGGAATCGGAAATGAGAATTGGAAATTTGGGTTATTGCATTTTGGGCTTGATGATCTGTTCCGTTGCCCCGCAAAATGTGGCAGTGTACATTCGCATGAAGCATTTTCCTGATGCAAATAAGCGGTTTTTGTCTGAAATTTGTCTGTTCAGGATTTACTTTGACCGACTTTTAGCCTCGCCAGAGGGCTGCCGCCTCAAGGTGAAACAAGATGGCGACTACGCTTCGCGGCTTTTAATCACTTAGAGGTAGTTGCTGTTCCCAAGGATGACAAGTCGCTGTTGAGAAACTAGTTGTGTTGTTGGTGACATGTTTAACTTATCATCCATTTTTGCTATTCACCGATAAAGAATTGTTATGGTGCAAATGGATTCATGCAACATACCTCAAAAGAAAGAATTTTTGGGATGCCTCGACTCATATCCATTGTTCTTGGGCTTGGCGGAAGATCCTTACTCTAAGGGATGACTTTCTACCCCACTTCAGGTGAAAGATAGAAGATGATGAATTAACATCGCTTTGGTTTGACCCATGACTTCACGTGAGTCCTCTTAACTCAATATTCTCAAACAGTTACATCTACCAATCGGACCTTCATAGACAAGCGAGAGTGAAGGACCTATATTCCCTAGAAGGGACTCAGTTACTCCAAGAGCTGGTTTTGTGGCAAATACCGATCCCCCATCTCTCAATCGGTCAAGACACCTTTACATAGTTAAAGGGCTCCTCTGGAATTTTTTCAACAGCTTTGGCATGGGCTACAATTAGGCGCAAATGCAACCCGGTTCATTGGTTTTCTTTTGTCTGGGACAAGGTGTTACCCTTAGACATCAATTTCTCCTCTGGCTTATTACCAAAAATCGTCTCCCCACTCAGATATATCTCATGTCCTATGGCAGAATTCCTAATTCGGTTTGCACTTTGTGCAACTCTACGTCGGATTCAGTCAAGCACCTCTTTTTTGATTGCTATATCTCCAATTCTCTGGCTAATTTTTGGGCCGCCAGGTGTAATCTCCCTTGGAGCAACTCCTCTTGAACGGATAATCTTCTTTGGGCTATCAATTTTTTGTTTGGAAAAGGATTTCACCGGGAGATAGCACTTTTCTCCTTTGGTTCTCTCTGCTATATTATCTAGAAAACCAGAAATGACATCCTTTTCAACGGCCATAACCTATGTATTCCCTCCATGAAGCAATACCTCTATAAGGCAGTTAAAGACAAAGCTCTAGCTTTCAAATCGGTTGAAGACAACCCCAGAAACATAAGGATGCAGCGTAGTTGGGGGATAGATCCTCAGATTTTTTGAGTGGAGCCGCCCACTACTTAGTATAGGATGGCTTAGGTCCTCTTAGTTCATTGGGTTCCTAGCCTGTTTGTATATTTCTTTTTGGTGACTGCGGTACCCTTCTACTTCAGTGACAATTTGTCCAGATGAGTGTTTGTTGGCACCATGTCTCCCCCCCTCTATTGTACAGTTCTCTGGTTGTTTTTATAAAATCTTACCTTATCAAAAAAAAAAAAATTATCATGTATTTTCATCGATTGTTCTCCGGAGAAATTTGCCAGTGCACGAGTGCCAGTGGAAAGAGATGAATTGTGCAAACAATTGACATCGACCTGAAAGCTGCAAACTTTTACTTAAAATGTACACCAAGATATGCGAGATGCTTCCTTGTGCATGATGAAGGAAATAAAAGAAGAATCTACGTGTACTGTTTTGTCTTCTGTAGTCACGAGAGGAAGTAAATTCATTGTTCGGCCTAATTAGGAGTGTCCATTCTAGGCACACAATCTACTTTTAGGATAACCTGTGTGCAGTGCCACTTGCTGTCACTTTACATTGTGTTGTTTCTCCATTTTAGTTATGTAGTTTCTGATCAGGCAAAATGAGCTCAAGTTTGAAAATATTTCGTGCACTGTTGAGTTAAAATGTTTTTGCATAGTTAATGCGACTAAGATGCTCTTGCACAGTGGCTTCTACAGTCTGCCTTTCTAATATCGAGCATCTGTTGGATTTATTGTTTTCCAGGTTTATATGCTGATGTGGATTTTAAAGAAGGGGAGCTTCTCTTAAGGGATCAAATGCTTTTTGGGTGTCAACATCCCCTAAATAAGGTTTTGCTGGCGTGGATCCTAGTGTGCACTTGGCAGGACCTTTGATCATGCACAAGTCCAACGCTTCCTTTTCTTTTGTTATTGTAGATTGATTATCTAGTAAATGTAGCTTCTGTTTTCGCTTTATTGGGACAATAGGATTTCAAATTGGAAGACGATTGTCTTTTCCAGGATTTAGGTCTCTCTTCAAGCCAAGGAAATTGTTGAATCATTGATGAATGGTGAATTAGTGCTGCCATACTCGGACAAATTTTCCTTGCCACCAGTTATTACATGTTCAGGGGGATGTCAAGAAGCTTACTATTGCAGGTACGAGGGCTTTGATATACTTTTTCCCCTGAGGTTTGGGTCTCTCATTTTTTCATGCTTTGAAGCAAGTTGTATTAGTATGAAAAAGACCGAAAGCATGATTATGGAAAGAAATCTCCTTGATGTTTAGATTGCCTTTTAATTTTGACAGTGCTTTTTTAATTTATGCCCAAAGAGGCTACTTCCCAGAGATAAATGCAGAAGAAGGTGCTTACCTTGGTAACTACAAGGGTTGGGGAAGAAGCTCGGAAAAATTTTGGGCCAAAAGTTTCCTATTTTAGACTCCATTTGCAGAAAACAACTTCCAAAATTTTTTTTTGGATTTTCGAATGTTTGGTTCACAAAAAATCAACTATTCAAGGAAATCAGTTTTCCGACAGAAAAAAAAAAAAGGAAATCAGTTTTGATTAGTGAAAAAACACCTTTAAAAATGAAGAAAAGAGGAAATCATTATTCCTCATTTTTCTTTCGCCTAGACCAGCACGTTCTCCTTTGTGTACCTCTTCTCGCCTGTTCACTCCTTATCCCTTTCTAGCTCCGGAGTTCCTCCTCTGCCTTCGGACTTCCTCCTCCTCTCCACCGCGACCTGCAACGGCTGCGTCGCCACCGCCGACCTGAGAAACAGGCTGCAGCTGTGGATGCTTCGGCTCTTTCCCTGTCGCCTCCGTCTGCCGTGATGTCTACCTGCCTCACCAATCTCTTCCCTGTGCTAACTCCGCCGCCCCCTAGAGCTCCCTCCCGAGTTCGATTGCTGCCTAATAGGAGACGACTCCCTCGCCTTGGCTTCTCCCATCAATCTCTAACTCAAATTTCACAATCTGGTTGCAAACACCAAAACCACGTCTCAAGACTCGAATCCGCCTCGACGTCCCAGCAAATTTGCTGGAATTAGGACGAATTCAGGAGCTGGAGCTTTCAGCTCCATGCTCGTAGAGCAGAAGGAGAAACCTCCGAGAATTCAAATTTCGAAGCGTGAGTTCGTCGCGGAGCTTGACATTCTCACTCGAGCTGTGACGTGGGAGGGCGACACTAAGCACAGTGTGACCGAAACACATTGAGCGACTGCAGCTTATGAGCCTTGCCAGCCTTGGGTGAGCTTGTCCCTAGCCCGTGCCCGGTGACCGGCTGAGGAAGAAACGAAAAAAGAAAAATAAAAGAAATTAAAAATTATAATTTTTTTGTGATTTTATTTAAAAAAATTAAATCAGATTTTAAATACTAAACGGTAGATTATATTTTCATATTCATTTTTAGATTATAGCACAAATGCCGAAAAATATTATTTCCTTTATGAAAAATGACTTTCCAAAAATATCACATTTATTCACAGAATAAATAGAGCTCTAACCATTTATCAGTAGTGTCAAACTTACATTAATCGATAGGTTCTATTAGTTTTTGTGTTGTGGGTGAGATGTATCCTTTCCAACTTTCAGCAGTCAGAAACATTGGAGAATTAAAACTATCGAGTGACAGTAGGTCGTTCACTGGATAGAATTTATCTCAGATTCAGAACACTCCGTTCAATAGATTTTGTATTTTCCCTTTGTCTTTTCCCGCCTTTCGGTTTAAATGGTTATGTAAAATTTGTCTTACCAGGATTATTGACCAACTTTTTAGCCTAGCCTCAAGGGTGAAACAATATGGCAGATTAGGGGGAGGTAGAGTGGTCTCCTCCTTGATGTGCCGTCGTTTGTGAGTTCTTACGCTTGGCATTGTGCTGCTATCTTGTTCATTTCTGGGTGGAGTCTCTAGGTTGCTGATTATGCTGGTATAATTCAGCTCGGACGATTAATTGTTCGGAGGAAGCTGCTACTCCCCTTAGACGACAATTTGCTGTTGTGAAATTGGTTGTGTCGTTGGTGACGTGTTTAGCTTTTCATCCATTTTCATTGATAGTTCTCAGGAGAAATTTGCAAATACATGAGTGCCAATGGAGAGAGATGAAATGTGCAGGAAATGACATCGACCGAATGCTACAAACTTTACCTAAAGTGTACGCCTAGAAATGCAGGATGCTTCCCAGTGGATGGTAGAGGGAAATAAAAAAAAGAATCTCCGTGTGCTGTTTTGGTTTTCTGCAGTCATGAGAGCAAGTAAATTAGTTTTTCGGCCAAATTAGGGGAGTCCATTCTAGGCACACAATTTACTCTAGAATAGTTCTGTGCGATCAGCCACTTGCTGTCACTTTACGTTGTGTTGTTTCTCCTTTTAATTATGTAGTTTCTGATCAGAAGCTCTTGCACAGTGGTTTCTGCAGTCTGCTTTCCACCATTGGGCATATGTTGGATTAAAGTTTTGCAGTTGTTTATGCTGATGTGGATTTTAAAGAAGGGGAGCTTCTCGATGCTTTTTGGGTGTCAACATCCCTCAAATAAAGTTTTGCTGCTG
>CM026420.1:23873812-24014847 GCA_014858505.1 Corymbia citriodora subsp. variegata | reverse complement strand
ACTTTTTTTCTCTATTTTAATATTATTTAACTAATATTTATTAATATCAATCAAAACGACGTCATTTTGAGTTTACTTCACCACGTCAGCCACAAAAATTACGTCATTTCACTCCATATCGCCAGAAAAATGCCACGTTGGCATTTTGGCCAAATTTTCTCACCATTGGCACTTAAATGATCTATTTTGCTCCAATTTTGGCACTTAGGTATCCTTCCATACCAAGTTTTGGCACTCCCGCTGTACTTATACCGTTTACTATCTTTAGTATTAGCACCATTTTCCCCTTGACCCTTGAACCCACTTTTATTACTAAAGAGGGCACTTTTATCATCCTTTACTAAGATCTTAGATATGTTTTTGTATAAGCCTTTTGGTGGCCAAAATATTCTCCAACTTGTTCGAAGTTTGATCTTCAACCCATCCACGGGTGGCCATAACAGTCATAACCCATGAATGACAATTCTTCTCATCCTAGTCTTAGAGATGGCATTTTGAGGACTCAACTTTGAAATTTCTTTACAAATAGACCTAACTCTAGAAAAATATTGGCTCGCCGTCATATCTTGTTGCAAGGTCAATATTAACTCATTGTCCAATCATTCTAACTTGGTGTCGTTCATCCTTGCCAACAATACCACCAAAGTGCCCCATGCCTCCTTCAAGGGCTTTGCACTCTTAGTATGCTACAATGATTCATCTTCTACTATAACAACAAGACATGGAGAGTCTTACCCACATTAATCTTCCAATTCCTCCACTCTTCATCATCATGGGTGGTGTGGTATTGTTACCGCCAACGGTATCCCACAGATCTTAACTTCACAAGTAAAATTGCACATGATTACTCTAATTATAATAATTGGAGTAATTGAGCTTCTCTATTGCTATTCACCATACTCAAGATATTCACTATATGACTTTGTTACAAAGCCCAACAATATACCAAGTAAGCTTC
Source organism: Corymbia citriodora subsp. variegata (assembly GCA_014858505.1). Lineage (NCBI taxonomy): Eukaryota > Viridiplantae > Streptophyta > Magnoliopsida > Myrtales > Myrtaceae > Corymbia > Corymbia citriodora. Next base: position 24,013,889 of record CM026420.1, on the reverse strand, counting down.
ACTCCAAATTAACCGATCGCAGTCCCTAATTGCTGACAAAACTTCGGCACACTTCCATCCCTAACCATTGTCTTCTTGTACCACAATTCCCAATCCTAGATTCATGGTCCACAATTGCCTGCTCTGATTTGGTCCTCGGTCGCTAGCTTTGGTACCACTTGTTGAGAATCAAGTGGATGCTCAATTGAAATAAATGCTCTCTTATAATAACAAACAATTCGTACCACTCACACTTGGAGACTAACTCAACAATACTCGAGACAATTACCAAAAAAATTCCCAAACCTATTATACAAATCAATTCATTCCTAAACATTTCATTGTATCAACTTAGTCCTAAACATTTTCATATATTGTCAATTGAGTCCATCAGACCAATTTTGCTTGGAATCCGCTAACGTTGACACCAACTATCTTATATAGCACAGCTAGCATTAACACGAACATTTTTTAATTATATTTAGGTTAATATCATTAAAAAAAAAACCCAAACTGTTCATCTATAACAAATTTGTCCAAACAAATTTTTAAGTTATCAAAAATCCCAAACTAGTATACTTGTAACAAACTTATCTCAAACTTATTTTTTGGTTACCAAAAACTCAAATTGATACATTCATAACATAATTACTCTCCATTAGCTTCCATCAATTTTTACCAAGAAATTGCTAAGCTAGATGGTACATAATCATAATTCCATTTATATGGTAAGTTCACAAGAAAATCCATATCAGTTTGGAGTAAAATTGTCACGGAAGTACTAATTTTGGGTTTATCATGATATTAACCAATAAAATTTATATTTTTTTGGTTCTTATTTTCTTTCTTTGCTTTGCTTTTTTTTTATATGTACTGAGGGCCAACAAGGGTCGTTGGCCAACCCTAGCAACATTGAGCGCTCACAGGCTCTCGCTATGGGTAGTGAAGGCCTAGGCAAGAATCATGGCCCTCACTGGCCAAAGTAAGGGCATGCAGTCCCTTAGCCAAATCTAGCAAGGGCCACGATTGCTAGATTAGATTATTCTATTAAAGCCCTCATCTGTGGCCGGTAACCTTTACCGATCTTTAGTCCAAAAAAAAATCAAAAATCAAAATCAAAAAATCTAAAAAGAAATATTGACGTTAGCACCAGCCATACCAAGTAGGATGATTAGCATCTATGTCTATAATTTCTAGGCAAAATTTGGCTAAATAAAATCAATTTGCAAATTAAAAAAGATTTATGATTAAAGTGGCACAAGTATAATTTTAGGATTTTTTTGATAATTTCAACTAATATTCCCACACAAGTGTTTGCCTCACTCCGTCTTTTTTTAACACTCTTGCTCACTACATAACTTTTCTCTACACAAGTTTAAAAAAAAAAAAAAAGCCTGCCTATTTGCGGAGAGATTCCTGCCGGCCTAATGGACTCATCTATAATTACAAACTTTAACTACGGGCAGTGATTTTCAACCACATAACTCAACTATCACTAAAAGACTTCAACACTGTTGCGACCTAAAATTAAAATTTTCGAAAATAATAATAGGTTTAGGGGTATTGTTAATTTTGGACCGACGGCCCTTAATTAACTCGGGCTCTCCCAAGCCTATACCTTGCGCGACGTTAGGATATTCTTAAAAAACTTTCAAACAAGGAGTCGCCATTAGTCTATTAAGGTCGACTAGGAACCGAGCGAGACATGGGAGTGTCTCGCTTTTTACGCAATCAGAGGGTTTAGGGTCGCGGACTTGGTTACGTTAGTCATGCGACTAACGCCATTTCGGTACCTAACTTAATTGTTTATTAGTGTAGTCATGGCAGCACGTTCAAAAAAGCCTATTGTAGAGCCCTAAAGGCTTATTGAAATTTGGTCATTTTCCTTTTTTTAAGGGTTTTCTGAATTTTTACAATTTTTTCTGATTTTTCTGAATTTTTCTGAATTTTTGTGCTTTTTTAATATTTTTTAATATTTTGAAATTAAAGAAAACAAGCTTTTAAGGTTTTTGCAAATTTTTGGCTTTTCTGGGATTTAAAAAAAAACATTTATTAATGTTTCTTTTGTTCTAATTTTTTTTGGAATTTTTTGAATATTCGAAAAAAGAAATAAAGTAAAATAAAATAAATTAAACTTTTAAAACATTTCTGAAATTTAAAAAAAAACATTTTTTTAATTTTTAATGATTTTTCGAAATTTTTTCTTAATATTTAATTTTTTTTTCGAATTTTTGGATTTTTTTTAATTAATTAAAAAGTAATTCGGACCGGGTCGGGAGACCCGGCCCTACTAAACCGACCCGGCCCCTATCGGGCCGGGCCGGAGCAACGACCGGGCTGGCCGAACGGCCCGGTCAAAAATCTTTTAAAATGGCCCATGATTAAAAGAAATTAAAAGAGCCCATCTCCAATTCTATTTCTAAAATTTCGGCCCAAACCTGGTCTAACCCATTAACAACAAGGAAAATAAAACAACCCATTCCCTACTTCTTTCGGCCCAACTCCCCCAGCTCAAGCCCAGTCAAAAAATGTAAACCAGCCCAGCCCTCCTTGTCTAAAGTTTCGACCCGGCCCCTTTTCTTTTCTTTTTCTCTTTTTCTCTTTTTTTTTTTTTAAATGTCTTTTTTCTGTTTTATCCTTTTCCTCCTGCTTCATCTTCTTCCTCGACTTATCTCCTTCCCGAAAGCACCACCATTGCCAAGGTCACACAGATCTTCAATCAAGACTCAACATTCTAAAACGCATGAATGAAGGATAGTTATCTCAGCAGGTAATCACAGCATATTAGACGCCCACTCTTCACTGTCTCTTATCTGTGGACCTCCATGATTGACCGCCGGAACAGTGCCATCGATGACGACGCAAAGATGCGACAAGGGAACAAAAGAAGCGGGGGATGTTGTCGTAGTAATAATGAAATATGACTGATATCGAACCTAAAGGCTAGAGAATCCGACACATTCTCATATTTGAACAAGATCGCAAATCATTTTCTGCTCGTGCCTATGAGGCATTTAATCAAACAGGTTATGTACAATTCATCCGCGACGTCTACATGCAGATCTAGAACAAACAGCTCATTCTCGGCCATTAAGAATAACGAAAATATATTTCAGATTACCTCAGCAGCATCATGTTCAAAACGTAAATATGAACTAGAGTTCAATTTCGGTTTGCAAGTAGAAGACATTACCTTCATTCATGAAAAAGCTGCAGCAACCAAAATCGACGAAGACGGTGTTTGGCTGCGATGGACGTCGACTGATGAAATGTTGAATTTCTCTAGAAGCTTTTCGTCAAGAGAACCTTTCTCGTCCTCTTTCCTTCTTGTTCTTTTCCGACTCTCTCTTTTCTTCAACAAGAATCTCACACCTCCAGTCAGCTTCCTTTTCTTCTTTTTCGAGGATGGACCTTTCCTCCACTTCGTAGAGGAATTTGCTGCTTCCATTACATCATTGGTGGCCCGCAACTTCATGGGGACGCTCGGTCCCTGTGTGACGCTAGGCCAGCAAGGTCGTCGACATCGAGATGGAGCAGCCACAGGTTTTTCGTCGCAAGATCACGAATAGCTTTGTCGTCACTGTGTGGGTCTTCTCGGATTAGCACAAGCAGCAGGGACATTGCGGGCCGGTGCTTGCATTAGCTCTTCCTCGTCATCGTCGTCGTCGGAAGCGATAGTGGCATATGGAGTCACACGAACAGGGCAACAACCTCTTCGGCTTGGCTTCGCGAGCTACTTGAGGGCAGTTGAAGCCGAGATTTGGTCAAGAGAGGAGGCAGCGGCCGTGAGCGGAGGAAGCCCAGAAAATGGCGAGCGTCGCGGATTAGTGACTGTGGAATTCCCGGAGCCGCGACGGGTAGTGTCCCTGGTGCAAGATCCACGATGACGGGCGACAGGCGTGCTGCACCAAGGATGTGGACACGGGACTTGCAGCCCGAAAGCGAGGTCTGAGGGCCTTCAGTCGTGGATGGCCAGGGGAGATGATCCGCCTCCTTCCTTCCCTTTCGGTTTTCATCTCCTCTGTTTCTTTTCAGTTTTTCTGCGTTTTTCTATGTTCTGATCTCTCTCTTTTTTCTTTTTATTTTATAAAACCCAGAAAATAGCCCTTCATCCTCTTCCAAAACCCAGAAACCAACCTCCATCTCTGCGTTTTTCTCTTCCAAAACCAGCAAAAACAGACTCTTTTCTTCTCCTGTGTTCTTCTTTCTTTTTCCTTTTTTCTACTTTTTTTTTCTTCAGTCCCAGCTCAAAATTCGAACTCTGAAAACCCAGAAAATGGGGAGAAGATCCCCTCTCTGCCCTCCTCGCTCTTGGATCCGTCTAGCCAGCAACCATTTTTCTTCCTCTCCGTTTCTGCATCTGCTTTGCTGCTCTCTCTCGGATCTCTCCCTCTTTCCAGATCTCGAGCCCTTGGTTCTCCCTCACCAAAAATCGTCGCTTCCCTTTACGCCGCGTGACAGCACGGCGAGGGAAGATTCCCTTGCTGGCGTCACGCGGCCAACGTCACCACTGTGGGGGGTCTCCGGGACAACGGCGTCGGTTGTTTCTCTTCCACCGGTGTTCTCCCTTTTTTTTTCCGATCTCTCTGTGTGCGTGTGGCGTGTGTATCTGCCGGTGGAGAGATGAAGAGAAGAGAAATTAAAAAAATCCTGGGCTGGGCTTGTGTTTTAGGCCATTATAGTGGGCTTGTATGAAATAAAGTGATGGGCTTAAGAGATTAAAAGAGTGGGCTGGATCGAACAGAAAGAAAAATAAGGCTGGGAAAGAAAGAAAAGTGGGCTGGGTTGAGCCAGCCCACTCGAAAATAATAATAATTTTTTTTTACTTCTTTTTTTTTTGAAATTTTTCATCTTTTCTAGAAATTAATAAGTATTTATAGATGCAAATTAAATAGGCATTTAAAATAAAATAAGCAAAAATTCAGGTGTTAACAAACACCACAAACAACAACTACCTACTCTAGATATTTAGGCTTTATTTATTTTACGAAAAATGAATAATTTAGAAAATATTTTCCTAAAACTAATCACTTATAAAATTGAATGAACGAAAAACATTTTCATCGTTCACAAAAATTTTAGATATAAATTGTTGAAATTAATGAAAATAATTTTCATTATTAATTATCTCAAGCATTACAAGCAATTATTTTTCAAAAAAAATATTTTCTAAATGATTTATTTTCTACCAAACGAACATAGCCTTAGCCTTGATTTGTTTCTTGGAAAAAAATTCCAAACTCGACGGAAAGCTTGCACCGCTTGACAGTCACTGTCGTGCCACCAAATTCAGCGTCGCCATCAGCTATGATCGGCTTGAGACAGTCGACGCATGGGGTCCTGGCCCTCCCTCTCTCCCTCTCTATGCATACGATCAGGTATTGCTGAGCAAAAGAAAGGTGCTTGACCTTGTTCAATGGGTGTCCCGGGGATGTTTAGCGAGGTCTGGCCCCGGTTTGTTGGTGGACGTATGGGTCAACGGGCACTTTCGACCGGATGCGTGGATCGGGTCCAAGTGAGTGGCCATCGTGGTCACTTGCACGTGGTCGGGGCGTGCCAAAAGTCCCGTAGGTTGAGCCGTTGGCTTGGTGGGTCTTCAGGGTCCTCCAGAGCTTCTTCGCCATTTCATTCGGGCCATAGCATCGTCTCAGCTTGTCCCGTCACGCCACGTCGTCTTTAGCTGTGAAGTGTCGCTAGGTTAGCTCAGAACCTCTGGGAGCTCCACCATCCTTGCACGGCGGCAGCTTCAGCTTAAAAAACACCCCCCTTTCTTCCTCCATTCTCTACTTAAATTTCGACCATTTATCAGACACTTCTACAAATCTTGAGTGACATCATATGTCAAGCAATTATCATTAAATCTCAATATATATAGCTTGAAAAATTTCATCATCACTAGAAAACACTGAATATATAGAGTTCAAGAGTAGCAAAAGTAAATTTTGCTTATTTGCGCTGTTGGAAATGATGGTATTACTCTGACCAAAAAAAAAAAAAGATGGTGGTATTACATAACATATATAATCGAGTAAATTAGTGCGATTCGATAAGTAGTCCTCTTTCTTTTGTCAAATTGGATTATTGTCACTGGTCCTGATCTTTGTTCATGAGTTTGTTTTTATGCAAATCCAATACAAAATCAGCATTAAACGTATGCACATATGGAAGGGATCAAATGGTCAACACAAGGAAGAACCTCTCAAGCGAGAGTCCTCTTGATGGTAACTTAATGCTCAAGATAAACAAACATAACATAATCTACAGGTCCTGAATTTATGTGGCAACACTAATCTAATGTAGAATAACAGGACATTAGTTTGAAGTCCCATGCATTGCACGGATTTGAAGTGAGTGAAATTTGTCTCTTTCACAAATAAAAATTTACCGTCATCAATTATGATCACTGCTCAATTTCTGGAAAATTCTCTTAAAAAAAAATATCAATTTTCTCGTCATTAGAATCTTCTCTTCCGAAATTCAATAAAAATCTTTCAGTCCATATCACTGTTGATGCCAACATTTGTTAAATAGACACGATGCCATTTGCTATAAGATACTCTTATTTTCTGCTTATTACAAAAATGTTCAACTATGATTAGATGGATTGAATTAACTGAAATTAAAGTACTTTGTACATTGAGTGCCTTCGGATCATTTAATACAGTAGGATCCACCTAATTTATTTTGTAGTTTACGTACGTCCATTTTCCTTCACCAACGGGAGGAAAATTGATTTTGTGCAAACTAATTAGCCATTTTATGCCGCAGGAGAAATAGGTTTGATCATCAGGGAGTGCACACAGTTCCATGACTGATTATCCGGAGCCCCGATCGCATCTCCATCTTGGTACACACAATGTGCCATCCGGGCGAGGTTAAAAGCCATCCGCACAAAAGATTGATTGAAGATCGAGTGATCGATCATATATTTGTTCATCTTCTTCCACGCCGTGTCATTTGGTACAAAGATCAACTTTTGAGGTTTATTTACAAAAAAATTCAACAATTATTGGATGGATTAAATAAAATTCATAACTGACATTAGAGTAATCCTTACATATAGTGCCCCCGGATCGTCTAGTACTGTGGAATCCACCAATAGATCCACCGCACTCGATCTAGGGCCCGTACATCCAGTCTACCTAGAAATTTTTTTTATATGCTATAGTGTACATGCATGTAATTTCCTTCACCGAAGGGAGAAAATGATTTTATGCAAACTAATTTAGGTCAAAATTCCTCCATCCAAGCTTGGCTCAAGAGAAACTGGATTCATTATCAATGAATGCACACGGTTCTTCGATAGATCGTTTGGAGCTCCAACCGCATCTCCATCACGGTAGACACAGTGGGCCATCCGCGCAAGGTTGAAAGCCATTCGCACAAAAGATTGATTGAAGGTCGAGTCATTGACTAGATATTTGTTTAGCTTCTTCCAGGTTGTGTCGATCAGTTTTATAACGTATTTGCGAGCCTCTAACTCGGAGACCCCCATTTCTTGCATGTAACACCGGATTGAATTTGTCGTCTCTCCCCTCTAGAGCTCAGCCTATTAGGAACATAATTTGCCAATTGTTTCAAAAGAAGCTACACAAAAGATTATGAATATGTGGACGGTAATGTCACTTGTTTCGCTACAGAAAAATTTGCTTATATGAGATTAATTGCTACGCAAAAAAAAAAAAAAATGTACTAAAGATAGCTGAGAAAATGCGTACCGATGAGGTAGCGAGGTCATTGGTAAGACGGAAAATCATGGACGGTAACCGCAAGAGGTCATGGTAATGTTCTAGTGATGCAAGTTCCTCCTTTCTCATGCTTGGACTGGATAAAAAGTAGGCGTGAATCAACATAAGAGGCCCTGATACTGATATCCACCCATTGTTCAAGTACTCTTCTACTCTTGGGGTGATCTTGTTGTGACTCCATTTTGCTTCTTGCAAGAAGGCTTTGCAGCAATCATACCACTACGAAACAATAGAAATACCAAATTTCGTTATTATGTCGGAGATTCCTCAAACACGCTTGCGTACATGGTCGATTAATACAATGTCGAGTCATGTACCGCTTTTGTCAGATGCGGGATGACATTTTCCCCAGTCTCCTTGAGAGTGTCATAAGCCATTTCGTTCACGCTGTTGTAGAGAGCTAAGAAGCACAACTTCATATAGCCAGGAAGATCTTCCACAGCATTAATGTCCCATCTGAAACCACCAACGATAAGATGAAACTTAAACTTATGAAATGCATGAATATTATTATCTCCAAGTATCTTGATGAGAGGTGGACCTGCGAACAGCGTCTGTGAACAGCTCCAGTTCGTCCAATNGATTACACCTTTTAGAAGGTTTTGGCCGTCGTTCATCACGTGTGCCATGAATCAAGGAAGATAAGCTTCTTCACGAGGTTCGTTGACTTGAAATGTGAATTTCCGCAAATGGTTAGTACTTCCTTTCATGTTATTCTGGTCCATTTTGCTGTCCCATTGCCACAACCGGATATCCTTATTGATTCTACGCGTTTGGTCCATTTGGTATATGGGATAGTCATCTTGCTGGATTGGCATGATAAAATGAGATGTTAGTTTCATGCTTGATTGTTTTATCTTTACTAATTTTTACCCCAAATTAGTTCTCATTGCTAGAAGCACGTCCTTTTTGGTTGTGCATTCGAGAAATTATAATCGTTTTTGGTTTTTGTTCAAGTGTTGGCTTGTCTTGAGGTCATTATTTGGATACATTCTTTTGTTTTTGTTGTTAACAAATTTGGATGTCGAGACTCCAATCCACGAGATCAAGTGCAAGGAGAAAATGATAGTTCATCAATTGAAAGGGAAGCCGAGGGTTGCCATGTCCCATTTGATACCTGAGAATTGGAGCGGGTATGTGACTCTGCGGGTGACCGAGATTGTGCAGTCCTTTGATTGCTTGAAGTCACTTCACTTTTGGCGCATGATAGTGGAAGATTCAGACTTGGCACTGCTTGCGAGATCGTAGGGACGCGTTCTGCAAGTGCTCAAACTCCACAAGTCCTCTGTTTTCTCGACGGATGGGTTTCTACATGTGGGGCATTTGTGCAGTGACTAGGAGGCTGCTCGTGCTAATTGAAATGAGTTTTCTCTTGGTTAATTTCATGTGTTCTCCGAGCATGAGTTCGTTTTATAGACACAAAGGTTACTACTTGTGATTGAGAGGGTCATGGGGTTGAGTCATCGAAACATTCTTGTAGTAGTGCAATGGAAATGTTGCATGTGATAAAATGTTTCCCTGATTGTTGCAAAAGGGGAGTCTCTTGCAACGAGTCACCCTCATTGAATGTGCTGGAGGTGTGGCATGTAAGTACTATTGGAAATACCATGCTTGCATTCCACCGCTTGAAAGAGTGATTCTTCTTTGGGAAGTGATCGATGTTGTTTTTCTCGATGTCTCTCAACAGGACATTGAGTTTTGGGTATCTTGTTGTTGATTCTGGTTGTATAACGGATCTCCTTGGCCATGTGGGTCATTTGGAAGAGGCTCATAATTTGATCAAGATTTGTTGGATTCTTGATTGTTAACTTATCCTTGACTGGAATTTTTGGAACCAATATGACTTGAGTCAATAAACTAAGAAGCATCTGACTTCCAATTTTAAAAATGAAATATTTGGGTGAAGTAGATACTTTCTTGGGTATTAAAGTTGAAAACATAGTGGGGGTTATTCTTTGAGCCAAAAAAAAAAATTATGTGAAAAGATGTTGAATAAATTTCAATATCTTAGGTTTTAAAGAAATGGATAATCCATTTGATTCATGGAAAAGGGTCTTTAGCAAGAGTGCTATAGGGAATGTACGCGATGCACTATATTGACCCGTTATTACTTATTCCTTGTGCAAATTGAGTACATTTCTTTGTAATCCAATTATAGAACATTAGAAGGGTATTACCTGAACTTTGGTTATTTTAGTAAATCAAAAATTTGGGTGTGTTCTATATTAATTATATGACTGTATTATGAGAATACATCGATACTAATTGGATTATAATTGTGAGAGATAAACAATCCAATTTTGGGTGGATTTTCACGTTATGTGAATGTGTTGTTTCTTGGATGAGCAAGAAACAAATGTATATAACTCACTTAACTATTGAATTTGAATAATTGCTTTAAAAGCAATTGAGAAAGAGGCTGAATAGATTATGAATTTGTTGTTGGAAAACAAATTATGTCCAAGTTCTATGCCTCATATTTCTATACATTGTGACAGTCAAGCTATTTTGGCAAAGAGCTTATAATAGCATTTATAATGATAAGTCTAGACATATTAGCCTAAGGCATGAGTATGTGAGACAATTGATTAAAAATGGTACCATAACAATTGTCTATGTGAGGTCAAGTAATAATTTGGCCAATCCTTTTATGAAGGCTTTACCAAAAGATGTGGTAAAGATGATCTCACAAGAAATAGGGCTAAAACCCTTTAATTAAAATCACCAGTAATGGTAACCCGACCTTTTTCTAGAACATCACTAGTTACAAGGTTTAATGGGTAAGAACAAGTTACTGAATGTGATTGTTTGATACTGACATAGCCCTGATATGAGAAGTCAGTATCGTCTGTTACGTTTTGCAGGTTGAATTAAATTCTTAATGAAGTATTGTACAATTTTGTAATGTGTTAATAGTAACAGAAACACATAATAAATACTTCACCTATATGAGCTTAGAAGTGGTGCTGCTTCTTACGAAAGTCAAGGGTTGCTTTCTAGAGAGTTCATGAAACAAGATCAAGCACATGGCCATAATAGTGCGGAGTAATATAGAACTTCTCGCTGAAACAAGAGGTTAGTATATGTGCAGTATGTCCGATTCTATCGCTTAAAAGTACAAATTTAAAGTCGAGCGATTTGTTACTTTGATAGGGTTTTGAGATACTTGCACTAAGTAAAGGTTTAACTCGAAAGAGACCTTTATGTATGTATATTAATCTCATGGAAATGTTTGTTGTATTTTTTATTTTATTTTTATGCTTTGTTTTACAAACAAAAGTGGGGGATTGTTGGTAGTTTGTTTGTAAAACAAACTGAGAGGTGCCCTGTCCCACATTGAAAAGATGTGAGTGCGCATGTGGACGAGATTTGGCACTAACCAATGATCATTCATTTTTATTTATTGAAAAATTTCGGATTTATTTTTATAAAAATTAACCATAATGTTATATTGAAACAGTGCGACTGTTCGTAAAAAAGTTATAATTATTTATTATTTATTATTTATTTATTTCGAATTTTCTATACGTGTCTTTTCAAGACAACTTTTGAAATTATACTGGTTCAGTTTGCAACTCTCCCGAAGGGTTATATTGATTCTTTTTATAACTTCTTTTGAAAAGTCACATCTATTCGTTATGTAACTTCTTTCGAAGAGGTGTCTTTGTTTCTATATATGTATGTCAGTTTTGAAAAAACAATAGTTACAATATTCGAGTCCTCTTCCTAAAATTGCAGCCAATATTTTCTATTGTTTCCTAGAGAGACCCTGGAGAAATACTAGAATTGCTATCTAATATTCTCATTTGAGACTTTGTTGTATCCTGGAGGAAATTTGCCGGTGACCATTAGCAACTTTGTGGGGCAAATAAATCATTAAAGAAAATGATTACACGCCTCAAAGTCCGTTGCGATTGCTCTATTGATTCGAACACACATTGACTTCATTGTTCTACCCAAGTACGAAGGCGAATTTTCCCCAACAATCATATGTCAAGCAATTATCATTGAATCTCAATATATATAGCTTGAAAAATTTCATCGTCACTAGAAAACACTGAATACATAGAGTTCAAGAGTAGCAAAATTTACTTTTGCTTATTTGTGCGGTTGGAGATGGTGGTATTACTCTGACCAAAAAAAAAAAAAAGAGATGGTGGTATTACATAACATATATAATCGAGTAAATTAGTGCGATTCGATAAGTAGTCCTCTTTCTTTTGTCAAACTGGATTATTGTTACTGGGTCCTGATCTTTGTTCATGAGTTTGTTTTTATGCAAATCCAATACAAAATCAGCATTAAACGTATGCACATATGGAAGGGATCAAATGGACAACACAAGGAAGAACCTCTCAAACGAGAGTCCTCTTGATGGTAACTTAATGCTCAAGATAAACAAACATAACATAATCTACAGGTCCTGAATTTATGTGGCAACACTAATCTAATGTAGAATAACAGGACATTAGTTTGAAGTCCCATGCATTGCACGGATTTGAAGTGAGTGAAATTTCTTTCACAAATAAAAATTTACCGTCATCAATTATGATCACTGCTCAATTTCTGGAAAATTCTCTTAAAAAAAATATATCAATTTTCTCGTCATTAGAATCTTCTCTTCCGAAATTCAATAAAAATCTTTCAGTCCATATCACAGTTGATGCCAACATTTGTTAAATAGACACGATGCCATTTGCTATAAGATACTCTTATTTTCTGCTTATTACAAAAATGTTCAACTATGATTAGATGGATTGAATTAACTGAAATTAAAGTACTTTGTACATTGAGTGCCTTCGGATCATTTAATACAGTAGGATCCACCTAATTTATTTTGTAGTTTACGTACGTCCATTTTCCTTCACCAACGGGAGGAAAATTGATTTTGTGCAAACTAACTAGCCATTTTATGCCGCAGGAGAAATAGGTTTGATCATCAAGGAGTGCACACGGTTCCATGACTGATCATCCGGAGCCCCGATCGCATCTCCATCTTGGTACAGACAATGTGCCATCCGGGCGAGGTTAAAAGCCATCCGCACAAAAGATTGATTGAAGATCGAGCAATCGATCATATATTTGTTCATCTTCTTCCACGCTGTGTCATTTGGTACAAAGATCAACTTTTGAGGTTTATTTATAAAAAAATTCAACAATTATTGGATGGATTAAATAAAATTCATAACTGACATTAGAGTAATCCTTACATATAGTGCCCCCGGATCGTCTAGTACTGTGGAATCCACCAATAGATCCACCGCACTCGATCTAGGGCCCGTACATCCAGTCTACCCAGAAATTTTTTTTATATGCTATAGTGTACATGCATGTAATTTCCTTCACCGAAGGGAGAAAATGATTTTATGCAAACTAATTTAGGTCAAAATTCCTCCATCAAGCTTGGCTCAAGAGAAACTGGATTCATTATCAATGAATGCACACGGTTCTTCGATAGATCGTTTGGAGCTCCAACCGCATCTCCATCACGGTAGACACAGTGGGCCATCCGCGCAAGGTTGAAAGCCATTCGCACAAAAGATTGATTGAAGGTCGAGTCATTGACTAGATATTTGTTTAGCTTCTTCCACGTTGTGTCGATCAGTTTTATAACGTATTTGCGAGCCTCTAACTCGGAGACCCCCATTTCTTGCATGTAACAGCGGATTGAATTTGTCGTCTCTCCCCTCTGGAGCTCAGCCTATTAGGAACATAATTTGCCAATTGTTTCAGAAGAAGCTACACAAAAGATTATGAATATGTGGACGGTAATGTCACTTGTTTCGCTACAGAAAATTTTGCTTATATGAGATTAATTGCTACGCAAAAAAAAAAAAAATGTACTAAAGATAGCTGAGAAAATGCGTACCGATGAGGTAGCGAAGTCATTGGTAAGACGGAAAATCATGGACGGTAACCGCAAGAGGTCATGATAATGTTCTAGTGATGCAAGTTCCTCCTTTCTCATGCTTGGACTGGATAAAAAGTAGGCATGAATCAACATAAGAGGCCCTGATACTGATATCCACCCTTTGTTCAAGTACTCTTCTATTCTTGGGGTGATCTTGTTGTGACTCCATTTTGCTTCTTGCAAGAAGGCTTTGCAGCAATCATACCACTACGAAACAATAGAAACACCAAATTTCGTTATTATGTCGGAGATTCCTCAAACACGCTTGCGTACATGGTCGATTAATACGATGTCGAGTCATGTACCGCTTTTGTCAGATGCGGGATGACATTTTCCCCAGTCTCCTTGAGAGTGTCATAAGCCATTTCGTTCACGCTGTTGTAGAGAGCTAAGAAGCACAACTTCATATAGCCAGGAAGATCTTCCACAGCATTAATGTCCCATCTGAAACCACCAACGATAAGATGAAACTTAAACTTATGAAATGCATGAATATTATTATCTCCAAGTATCTCGATGAGAGGTGGACCTGCGAACAGCGTCTGTGAACAGCTCCAGTTCGTCCAATGTGCCATAAATATCATACACATCGTCGATGATAACATTCAGCGTGTTCACTTTGGTCAGCCCTTTCCGACAGTTACTGAGTGTAGGCTCATCCGCCACTGCGACCGCTGCGAAGAAGCACTCCACTAGTCTATCCCTCACGAAGTTCAACTTGTTTGCGAGGCTAACATTATTCCACCATCTGCAGTAAATCAAAGAGTAGAATGTTAAGAGTATGCATTGCTATTTTCTCTAATACATGTCGAGCTTTCTAAAGTCTAATTACCTTACAGTCCAACAATTCCACCATCAATCNTTACCTTACAGTCCCAACAATTCCACCATCAATCATAGGATCTATGCTTGTTATTTTGCATACTGACCTTAACATTTCCTGGAGATCTCCTTGGAGGATTGATTGCAATGTGTTGAAGTTCGTAGCAGAAAATTTGATGATTCGATGACTCATGTATCTACATCTGCTACAAGCTTCAATGAACCGTCGAGCTTCTAACAACAACGTTCTATGATGCCGAGGCAATTCCAATTCATGGGTCACTTCGCCTTGAAGATCTTTGTTGATGTCGCAATGAAGGTTTTCGAGATGCTCGATGGCAAATGTTTTAGCCTCGTGCAATATATCTTCTTCTTCAAAGGCCAAATGGGAGGCTTCGCATAGGCTCAGCATACCTTGGACATCATTCCCAAGGGTCTTCATAAAACCGCCACTTTCGTCCATGAATATCTTAAAAGCATCTATTTCCTCATCGCCAAGATTAGTATATTTGATTAGAGAAAAATACTATCGAGTTGTTCCTTAGTGAATTATCTCTCCCCTAATATATAGTCGTGTGAAGATGTGGTGAGGTCCTATGCTGTGAGTTGCTATAAATGTCACTACAGCTAGCGTTTGGCATATAATACTTTAATTTATCATAGTGATTAACAACATAATTATCTCTCTCTTATAATCATTTTGAACCTTTACAAACAAAAGTAAGTACAACAAAAATTGCGAAAGCATCTTAATCCCACTTTTGAGAATTATCTTCTGATCGTTTTATATCATCGTATTTAGGGTCAAGTACCTTGAGAAACTTCAAAGCCATGCTGTCTGAGAATCCTAAAGCTGAGAGCTGTGCCATGCAGAGACTTTTGTAGGCTCTCATTGACCACATCCGGAGAGAGACGTCTGTGAAGAGCTCGCGAAATGTCTTCCTCAAGGTGACGTCCCAATCCTAAGCGTTGGATGTCATCAACCAGAGCAACTATGGTAATGGGCTCAGCATTTTCGTCATGAAGAGCACTCCTGACTTCTTCTTCCGCCATTTGTGCCTCTTCTCTCTGCAGCTCAACCTACATTAGAAAAAAAAGAAGTAGTTTTTGAATCCTAGAATAAAGTTTCCGTGCTTCAATGAAAGAAGTGGAAATATTTCCATCTTAAGATCCCTTTTGTGTCACGTGTAGAACGATGACACCAATTATGGAATTTTTAGAATGAAATAGTGTCAACTGTGTGCAACAAACGTTAAGAGACATGAGGATAGAGAGATTCCATCTTTTCATGGCATGCTCTAGCTTTTGTTTTTCTCCGTTCTTGTTTGGAAAAAATTCTCTCTATCCCTATTTGGAGAGAGAACCTCCTCTAACCCATAAGTTGATTGATGAATATAAACATGGAAATCAGCCATCTTGCAATTTATCCATAGAGACATGGTCAGAGGAAACTAGGGACGGAAGAAAATATAAACTCTTAACAAAAGTGATAAAGGTTAATGATGAGACCTTATGACTTGACACCTATATTGATGTAGAGATCGTTAAATCGAATTTCATAGTCATCTTACTGTTAAAGTGGCTCCTAATGTACTAATTCCAACCCCCCCTCCCCCCAATGCACTGAACTACCCTATCCGCGTGCATCCAATAATGCTCCACCACAAGTGGCTAGTGTAAGATTCAAAATTACTTCGAACATAGGATCTATTGTATTCAAACCAAGCGTTTATTCGACCTAAAGTGCAGAGTGTGGATTTTTACCGTGCAACGGGATTGGCGACCTTCATCGGCCACAAGGTACTGGAGGTCATTGTAAGTCCAGACAGATGGCTGATAGTTGGCCGATCTTCGTCCTCCTCGAGGAACAGCAGCTTTGGTACTTGTGTAACGCGCAACTCGACTACCAATTTTCTTGGAGAAAACAGTTGGAAGAGAGAAAAGGTGAAGTGCCATTGTTGCTTGTAGGTGAAGAAGCCGGTAATCGAAAGTCGGTGGCATGTCTGATTGGATGTCAGTCCAACATTTATAGAACATCAGACCCGTGAAAGCTTTCAGTCTTTCATAAATTAATAAACAATTGGTACGGTCGTTTTAAAGTTAATATACTGATCAATTTGGCATGCTTAATCGTTTATAACTTAATAAACCAATTGCCACGTGATGGAAATTTCACAAAACCAGGTGCCCTTTTTTGACTTTACCAGCAACTCATCGAAACCAAGGAAACGTGTTTCTATCGAACAACGTGTTTATGAAAGTATTTAGTCGTGTTGAGATTCTTTGGATCACCGCGCCAAATTTCGGACCCGAGACCTGTTGTTTTTCCCTTTGTCTTCTCTCTCTCTCTCCCATGTGCTTCTCTCTCTTCCCTTTTTCCTCCTTTCTCGCTGCTGCCGCGCCTGTCCCCTCTCTCTCACGTCCCTTCCCCCTGCTCTTTCTTTTCTTCTGCCCCTGCACCGCCTGCACACCCGTCCCCCCACCTGCTGTCCTTTCCCCCTGCTGATTTGACTTTTCAAACCATCTTCTCTCTCTCTCTCTCGGCTGAAAATCGCACGGACGTGCGCTGCTTCCTTCTTCTCCTCAGCTTCTTCTTCTTTGGATCACCCCTCACCTGCTGTCCTCTCCCTGGCTATTGGGTGCATGAAATGCATGTGTTGTGTTCTGACTAGGTGGTAGTCTGTACATGTGTGTTGTGTACCGTGCATGGTATGTGAAACGATTTGATTGTCATTTGTTCTCGTGAGGAACGTGTCTGTCAAGTACACAATGCCCGGTTATATTCGGTAGACCGCCAACTTTTAAGTTGTGCCATGACCCGAGAGGTCGTGATGATTAAAACATACTTAATTGTTGTATGCAAGGAATGAATCTATTGTGTTCTGATTATGCGATTATATGTTTGATCTTGTGATTATATGTTTACCCTATATTTGGCACGTGTGGTTATTATCGTGCAGGATAGGTACAGCCGTGAGGTAAGGCTATTTGTGATTTGGTTTGTGATTGGATGGTTAATTATTGAATGTTATTATGAGAGCCATGCCTGTTAGGTACCCATGAGGTGGATCGGTGCCCTAACCGAGGCTTAGCGCCCGAACTTATTGAGATTTTATCTCACTAGTTATTGTATAACCATTTTCACGTCCGTTGGATGAAAAATCGACACGTGTTGCGATTCGTAGCCTTGGTTGGAAGAAGTAGATTAACCTTGACATTGTTGGTACCATTGGCTCGATAGAGAGATGCTCGTGGTAAGAGCCTGTACTTGTAAACTTCATAAGATTAATCATTAGATAAATAAAGCTGTACTGTTGATGGTGTTTTCTGATTGACTTTCTTGACTATCCCGATTGTTATGTGGTACGGGGATTATTGCTTCCACATGTGTTTAATGGAAATATAAAAATAATGGTCGGCGACGTGTCCTGGGACGTTGCATTCGAATGACCGAAAGAGAAAAAGAGGATCGTCGCATGCTCGAGAGTCGAAGCGTGACAGATTGTCCGGAGCTCCATGCGCATCTCCATACTGGTACATGAAATGTGTTGTCCAGGCAAGATTGTAAGCCATTCGCACAAAAGATTGATCGAAGGTGGAGCCATCGACTTGATATTTGTTCATCTTTTTCCAAGACGTGTCGATCAATTTTATAACGTAATCGCGAGCCTCTGACTCGGAGACCTCCATTTCTTGCATGTAACACATAATCAAATTCGTTGTTTCTCCCCTCTCTAGCTCAGCTTGTTAGGATCATAGTTTTGCCAATTGTTTTAGAAGAAGCTATTCAAAACCATTATGAGTATACGGATATATGAGTACAAAAAAGAAGTGCTTGCATAAGGCTAGCTGTGAAACAAGAAAATTTGGACTAGAGAGAGCCGACAAAATGCATACCGGTGAGGTAGCGAGATCATTGGTAAGATGCAAAATCATGGACGGCAAGTGCAAGAGATCATGGTAATGTTCTACTGGGAAACAATAGAAACACCAAATTCACGTATTAGGTAGGAGAATCCTAAAACTTGGATGCGTCATGGTCATTAGTACAACGTCAAGTACCGAAAATTCTTTTCACTTACCGCTTTTGCTAGATATGGGATGACAATTTTCCCAGTCTCCTTGAAAGTGTCGTAAGCTATTTCCTTCACACTGTTGTAGAGAGCTAAGAAGCACAACTTCATATAGCCAGGAAGATCGTCCACAGCATTGATGTCCCATCTGAAACCACACAAATGACAAGGTGGAACCTCAACTTCTAAAATGCATGAACGTCATGGTCTCCAAGCAAACCGATGAGCGATGAACCTGCGAACAGCATCAGTGAATAGTTCCAGTTCGTCCAGGGTGCCATAAACATCGTACACATCATCGAAGATAGTTATCAGCGAGGTCATTTTGGTCAGCTGCTTCCGACAATTAGTCAGTGGAAGTTCATCCGCCACTCCAACCGCCCAAATGAAGCACTCCATTAGTCTATCCCTCACGAAGTTCAAATTTCTTGCGAGGCTAACATTATTCCACCATCTGCAATAACACATAATATAATTTTAGAGTATGCATTGCAATTTTTCGAATACATGTCAAGCTTTCTGAAGTCTGATTTCCCTTGCAGACTGACCTTGACATTTCCTGAAGATCTCTTTGGAAGATTGATTGCAACGTGTTGAAGTTCATCACAGCAAGTTTGAGGATTCAATGATTGGTGTATCCGCGTCTGCTGTAAGCCTCAATGGACCGTCGAGCTTCTAGCAATGGCATTCTATGGTGCAGAGGCAGTTCCAATTCATGTTACACTCTGAACAAATGTTTTAGCCTCGTGCAATATATCTTCTTCTTGAAAGGCCAAATGGGAGGTTTCGCATAGCCTCAGCATACCTTGGACATCATTCCCAAGGATCTTCATAAAACCACCACTTTCGTCCATGAATATCTTAAAAGCATCTGTTTCCTCGTCACCAAGATTAGTATATTTGATTAGAGAAAAATACTATCGAGTTGTTCCTTAGTGAATTATCTCTCCCCTAATATAGTCATGTGAAGATGTGGTGAGGTCCTATGCTGTGAGTTGCTATAAATGTCACTACAGCTAGCGTTTGGCATATAATACTTTAATTTATCATAGTGATAAACAACATAATTGTCTCTTTCTTATAATCATTTTGAACCTTTACAGACAAAAGTAAGTATAACAAAAATTGCGAAAGCATCTTGATCCTACTTTTGAGAATTATCTTCCAATTGTTTTATATCATCGGATTTAGGGTCAAGTACCTTGAGAAACTTCAAAGCAATGCTGTCTAAGAATCCTAAAGCTGAGAGCTGTGCCATGCAGAGACTTTTGTAGGCTCTCATTGACCACATCCGGAGAGAGACATCTGTGAAGAGCTCGCGAAATGTCTTCCTCAAAGTGACGTCCCAATCTTAAGCGTTGGATGTCATCAACCAGAGCAAATATGGTAATGGGCTCAGCATTTTCGTCATGAAGAGCACCCCTGACTTCTTCTTCCGCCATTTGTGCCTCTTCTCTCTGCAGCTCAACCTACATTAGAAAAAAAAAGAGAGTAGTTTTTGAACCATAGAATAAAGTTTCGATGCTTCAATGAAAGAGGTCGAAATCTTCCATCTCAAGATCCCTTTTGTGTCACGCGTAGAACGATGACAACGATTATGGAATTTTCAGAATGAAATAGTGTCAACTGTGAGCAACAAACGTTAAGAGACATGAGGATAGATGGATTCCATCTTTTCATGGCATGCTCTAGCTTTTGTTTTTCTCCGTTCTTGTTTGGAAAAAATTCTCTCTATCCCTATTTGGAGAGAAAACCTTCTCTAACCAATAGTTGATTGATGAATATAGACATGGAAATCAGCCATCTTGCAATTTATACATAGAGACATGGTCAGAGGAAACTAGGGATGGAAGAAAATATAAACTCTTAACAAAAGTGATCAAGCTTAATGATGAGACCTTGACTTGACAACTATATTGATGCAGAGATCGTTAAATCAAATTCCATAGCCATCATAGTGTTAGAGTGGCTCCCTAACGTAACAGTACAACACAACCTAGTTTGATCAATGGTTTGTTCGAGGATAATTGTCCTCTCTAATGCCTAAATTTCATTTATGTTTCATTCAAAACATGAGGATAATCAAATTTTCAATTAGACTAATTCCAACCCCCACAATGCACTGAACTACCCTATCCACGTGCATCTGATAATGCTCCAGCACAAGTGGCCAGTGTAGGATCCAAGATTACTTCGAACATAGGTTCTATCGTATTCAAACCAAGCGTTTATTCGAACTAAATTGCAGAGTGTGGATTTTTACCGCACAACGGGATTGGCGACCTTCATCAGCCATGAGGCACTGGAGGTCATTGTAAGTCCAGACAGACGGCTGGTAATTGGCCAATCTTCGTCTTCCTTGAGGAACAGCAGCTTTGGTGCTTGTGGAACGTGTGAATCGACTAAGGAAAACACTTTGATGAGAGAAAAGGTGAAGTGCCATTGTTGCAAGTAGGTGAAGAAGCCGGTGCTCGAAAGTCGGTGGCTCGTCTGATTGGACATTAGTCCAACATTTATAGAACATCGGACCACTGAAAGCCTTCAGTCTTTCATTAATTAATATAACTATCAATATGGTCGTTCCTAAATTATAGACTAATCAATTTAGCATACTTAATCCCTTTTTTTGGGTGAATGTAAGTATTATATATGATTTTCAACCATGTAACTATATAAGGGGGTGAGACTTGGCACCAACACGTACTCAACGGGACAACATGTTACTGGAGTGTGGGGAGACCAAGTTCACTAAAACAAGCTTGAGAAAACTAGAGAAAACAGAAGAGCAGACATCTGACCCTCCCTCATCCTAACCAAAAATGGTAGGATCAATGCCCCAACTACGTTGTAATCTTCTATTCTTTGGGAGAATCAACCACCACGTTGAAAGCCAAAGCTTTATCCTTAACCACCTTGATAAGATATTGCTTCATCGAGGGCAAAAAGAGGTTGGATGACCGGAATGTGATGTTATTCCTAGTTTTCCAAATTACATAACACAGGGCGCCAAAAGAGAATCTGGCAATGTTCTCATAGAATCCACTACCCGAGAGAGTATTATGAGCACACTGAATATTTTCTAGCCAGGGTCAGTTAGTCCATGGAAGATTACACTTCGCAACCCAAAATGTAGCGAGGGAGTTGGATATGTGACAATCAAAAAATAGATAATCAATAGAATCTAGCCTTAAGTTGCATAAAGCACAGTGAACCAACGCCAGTCTACCATGGGACATGAGAAAAACCTGGGTTGGAAGTCAATTCCAAGAGATAAGCCAAAGGAGGAATTGGTGCCGAGGAACAATAGATTTATGTCACACGAAAGATGCCCACAAGACCGGTGTAACCTTCCTCCTGATGATCGACCATGCAGATGCAATGGAGAATTTGCCGGAAGGATGTTTGGTCCAAGAAAACAAATCCGGCAGTTGATTTAAGGAAGGAATCGTGATCTACCATGAGTGCAACTCGTGTAGAATTTCTTGACCATCAGGGGAAAAGAGATCCACGACCTTTGTGTGCCTCAGGAGAGCTGATTGATAAATTTGAGTAACCGTGTATATCAAATTAATGGGACCCATCTCAAGCCACCGGTCAAACCAAAGCGATGTAAATAATCCATCACCTATTTTCCATTGAAAAAACCCTCGGACTTCTTCCCTTAGTGCAAGTAATTTCCTCCAAGCCCAGGAGCAGAAAGTCAGGGGGGAAGTGGTCCAGAAGTGCTTACTTTTGAGGTGGTTAGCATGTATCCATTTGCACTAGAGGGATTCCTTATCAGTAGAAAGGGTCCATATATGCTTGATCATCGCAGCTTTGTTACTATCCCTGATTCTTCGAATCCCAAGGCCTCCCTCTTATTTAGGAAGACAGACATCATCCAAGAGACTTTTGCCCCTCCTGGGCCAAGCCCTAGACCTTTCCAAAGGAATTGCCGATTAATCTGTTCTATCTTGTCGACTATAAAAGAAGGAAACCAAAAAATAGATGCCCAATATACTTGTATAGCATGTAGGACTGATCTAATCAACTGTAATCTACCCGCAAATGATAGAAAACGGTGAGTCCAAGATTGAACTCTATTCATTAGAAGACATACCAGGCATTGCAGTCCGCCTTGAGCATACTTAATTTTTTATAATACAGTAAATTGACTGCCACATGATGGATCTTTTACAAAACTGGGGGCCCTTTTTTCCCTTTACCAGCATCTCATCGAAACCATGGAAAAGTGTTTCTATCGAATTACGGGTTTATGAAAGTATTCAGTCATGCTGAGATGGGTCACATGTTTTGATGATAGATGCTATCCAATTTTCAGATAGATTCGTGGGGTGATACATGACAAATCAAAGTGAGTTGATGTCCACCGTGGGGCTATTTTCCTCAATTATATATGGATAAGAGCCATCAAAATCTCAAATCACAGCCACTACTGTGATATATTTACCCTCAACTTATTGAAAAAAATGGTGTACACAAAACAATGAAACGGAGACAACTGCAACCATCCCCCATTCAAATGCTCAAAAGGATGGTTTTAGTTTGGATCACAACTCATCTGTTAAAAAGAAGTGATTCTGGTTTATGATAGTGATCACATACGTATAAATCACTGTAGGTCTTTCTATAAACTTCTAACCATCGGACATATATCTATTAATGTTTGAGGTAGGTACCATGTCTGAGTCCCAACTCCCAAGAATACCAACCCTTAAGGAAGATCTTTTTCTTTTCTTTTCTGTTCTTTCTTTGTTTTTTGTTTTTTTTGGTGTGTCTGAAGAAAGATCATTAACTGAACGGTCATGTTTTTACTAAATAAGACTTCACCTGTGTGGCATCTGGCGTTACTCTATGTTTGTTCCTCTTAAACAACGCCTTTCCAAACTGCCACTCCCACTTATGAAGCTTCCTCTCAAAGTCCCATGCGTTGCGCAAACTTCGAGCTGATTTGATATACTTGTTTGGGAGATATATGGTGTAATTTTATGAAGTGAGCATTCAATTATCTACCAAACAAACAAAATTTTATAAGCAACATATGAATCATCAGTCGCTATGGACTGAAGGTATTGTAAGTCTAGGAAGCTGGCTGGTACTTGGCCTGTTAAAAATATGTCTCAAATTTGAGCCCGTTGAATAAAATCAAACTGACGAAAATATGTGAACTCGATCATATGTGGATCAAGAATTAATTGTATGTGATCCTGATGCCTTCTACATGCGTGTCTGATGCGAAATAAAAGCATGTGGGTTTGTCTTGAAAAAATAAAATCCAAATTGGATTTTTGTGATTATCTGTGATTTTGCATGCTGGCCGGACTCTCTACATTAAATGCTCTGCATGCAAAATGGAGAAGGAAGAATGAAGACAAGGGAAGCAGTAGAAAAGAAAGAACATGCGTGTTTGACTCTCAAGTGCAGTTAGAAGGAGGCGTGCAGCTGCAAAAGGGAAAGTCCAAAATTCCTGCCTTCATTTAATGCAAATAGAAGCTCCAGCTTTTGAGTTGTCTTCTAATTACAGAGGAGAAAAAGTCAAAGAAGAGGCAAAATATTCCATGGACGTGCAATTGGTCTCCACCTCATTAAATGCATGCACATGGCCATGTGCATGCATGAGTGCTTCATGGAAATTGGTAAGTGGCTTAAGAAGGTGACAGCCTTTGACAAATTGAGGAGTTCACATTTGTTCCTTTCTCTTCCCATGCTCCTATAGAAGGAGGACGTTCGAGGTCGAAGGGAGGAGGCCGTGTGGAGAGAGCTCCAGAAAGAGAGCAAGAAGAGCGCGAGACTGAACGCGTGGGAGCTCTTGGCAGAAGGGAGATTTTCTCGTTATAATTACACCTAGGTGTTTTAGCCAGTTAAATTCTTGTTAGTATAATTTGTTTAATTCCTTGAGTGAGAATTTCACTGGGAATTGTGAGGGACTAAACACTGTGTGAATTATTAGGTGTAATTGGGGGCTGGGAAACACTGAGTGAGTGTTTGAATACTCGAGTGAGTGTAATCTTCAATGTATCGCTTGGTTTTATAGTGGAATTCCATACTGCTCTCCCCATGGACGTAGATTCCGAAATTCGGACCGAACCACGTAAATTCGATGTCCGATTTCCTTTCCTTCCTTCCAACTAATTTTATCCGATTCGCTCGATCAATATCCGCGTGAAATTTCAACATGGCCGATAATTGTCCTCATCGAGGTACAGCAATTCCGGTGCTTGTCAAACGAGAGACCTGATTCTTCATCTTCTTGGAGAAAAAAACATTAGGAACAGAAAAAAGTTCAAGTGCCATTATTTCATCTAAGTGAAGAGAACAGCACGAGAGAGACAGAGAGAGTTTTACCTCACATCAAAGAAAACAAAGGACTTGTTTTGGTTCTCCGTCTGCGGAGAGAACATATAGCATTTTGTGATAATTCTAGTACAGCTGACCTCGCGTCCCACCCTCCTTGACTTTGCCTCTTTGTGCTCTATCTATCATCAACAATTGGGAAAACAGAGGGAAAGGAACTGTCCAGGCTGATTTGTCTCTTTTCTCTTATTTTTGGTCTGGTATGGCGTGGCATCTGCAACATAGAGATCACGTAGGAGATGTTGGAAGCAAGGCAGAAGCCCTTAAGTAGATGCCTTTGAACATGTGAACGGCAATCTCACCTATATATGGTCTTTTGGTGCGCCCTAGTTCGTGCCTCGTTGAACTTCAAGAAAAACCTTATGTTTCATGGAAAGTCACGAGCGTATGTACAAATTGACTAAGGACATACCAAATTACAAGCTTCTATTTCAATTCCAAAAATTTTCATCCCCTTTTTCGATTGTCAGATTTAAGATAGAAAATGACAATTGTAAATTAGAATAGACAAACTCAAGCCTCTAGCACTTGAAAAAAGGCTAACAAATATTGCATTGCTAAAATTCAACTAGCAAAAGTTTGGATGATTATTATGTTCCTGTTTCACTGGAAGTCATTTTTCGGCTTTTAATTAGATGAGATGGGCTCTATGGCGACTCCGGAAAGAGAATCAACAACTTTACTTTGAACCAAATTATACAGATACAAACCATGCCTAAATTTAATTAATGACAAAGCTCAAGAAGAACAACCATTATAAACAAACCAAACGTAAACAAATTCTGTCAAAATATAATCAATGACAAAGTTTAAGGATGCAAAGATAAGGATACACACCAGAATTTAATTGACAATCCAAATCTGGAAAATAAAAGTACAGTGCAAGTAAGTAAAGATTATTGAAAGATAGTAAATATGTTTAATTTGTGCAGGGAAGGAGGCCTCCGAAGTGTACAATGTGGCATTGAGTTACAAAGGGAAGTTACATAAAAAGGTTAAAAAGTATTACTAAATAGTTACATAGTCGATTACATTGACTTCACTGCCTTAATGGTTTCTTTGACTCCACTATATTCACAGTTACTTTATTTGATTACTTCACTTTTTCCCTATGCTTTTGTGTATGTACATTTATATTCCTTCACCAAAGGGAGGAATGACTTTGTGCAAACTAATTTAGGTCAAAATCCCTCCATTCAGACATGGCTTCAGAGAAACAGGCTCGATTATCATAGAGTACATATGGTTCCTCGACTGATTGTCCAAAGCTCAATGCGCATCTCCATACTGGTACATGAAATGTGTTGGCCGGGCAAGATTGTGAGCTATTTGCACAAAAGATTGATCGAAGGTGGAGCCATCAATTTGATATTTGTTCATCTTTTTCCAAGACGTGTTGATCAATTTTATAATGTAATCGCGAGCCTCTAATTCAAAGACCCCCAATTCAGAGACCCCCATTTCTTGCGTGTAACGCATGAATGAATTCGTTTTTTTCTCCCCTCTCTAGCTCAGCCTGTTAGGATCATAGTTTTGCCAATTGTTTTAGAAGAGGCTATCTAAAAGATCGTATGAATATATGAGTACAAAAAAGTAATTGCATATGGTTAACTGTGAAACAAGAAAAATTGGACTAGAGAGAGCCGACAAAATGCATACCAATGAGGAGCGAGATCATTAGTAAGACGCAAAATCATGGACGGCAAGCGCAAGAGATCATGGTAATGTTCAAGTGATTCTAGTTCCTCCCTTCTCATGCTTGGATTAGATAAAAAGTAGGCATGAGTCAATATGACATGCCCTGATACTGATATCCACCCATTGTTTAAGTATTCTTCAACTCTTGGGTAAGTCACCTTGTGTGAGCTCTCCTTCTATCCCTCTATGGTGATAGTCACCCTTTTCCCCCAAAAACCCTAAATCCCTAGCCCCATCTTCATGGAAACAACAACCGATCCCCCACCTGGGTAGTCCAGCTCCCCTCCGCAGCGAAATGGGTCTGGCAACTCTCCTGTCCCTTGGCAATCGATGCAATCTCCCGGGTAAGTGATGGTTTCCCCCCCCCCCCCCCCCCAAAAAAAAACCCATCTATATGCTTCTAATTCTAGGGATACGCAAGCCACCATACCGATTACACCCACCATATCACTCCTTTTCCACAACAAGTAGAGTAGTTAGGGTTTAATCACGTTTCTCACGCACATTAGAAACATAGCAAAGAAGGAAAACCGGCCAGCATGTAGTTTAATATCTCACTTTGAGCTCCCTTCACTCCAGTCTCCAAAATCAATACACGTTCCCACAGATTCCGTCACTGCCAACATGGATGACAACCAACTTCGAATGACCGCCTTATGCCGTCGGATGGGTGATCTTTGGTCTGATGATGTTATTACTGAGCTAGATGAGGAAATCCTTGTGGAGGAACAAGAAGTTAATGAAAGAATTCTCTATGGAAAGCTGTATTCTAAACCCAATGTGAATGTGCAGGCTTTTATTAGCACTATGAAAAAGGCATGGAAAATTGACTCTGTAAAATGTGAGGTTATAGAGCCAGGGTTTTTCACGTTTCTATTTAGCTCCATAGAGGAAAAGCGGAGAATTCTTGACTCGGGACCATGGTCCTTTGCAAGCAACCTACTAGTTTTGAAAGAAGAGGACCCGACAATACCTGAACATTGTTATGAATTTACGCACTACGCGTTTTGGGTGCATCTCCTCGGCCTCCCTTGAGCTAAAGTAAATGAAAATTATGTGAGGCAGATAGCATCAAGGCTGGGAGTTGTAGAGGAGATAAAGTTTGACGCTAGAACCAACACCTCCCGCCGTGTAGGCAAGGCAAAGGTCCGCATGGACTTGTCTCGGCCCCTGCAAACAGGAACAGTTATCAGCTTTGGAGGAAAGAAATGGTGGCTGGATTTTAAATATGAACGCCTTCCTTATTATTGCTACTCTTGTGGTAAAATCGGACACTACGCTACTTTCTGTCCAGATATTCCTTATGAAGAATCAAGCCTACCACAGGACAAACCGAGGCGGTACGGCTCATGGTTAAAGGCGGAAGTCAGGGAAACAAGTCAATTCTGGAAAGCCTTTTATGGGGCAATTGACCCTTCTATAGTAAATGAAGAAGACTCAACTCTAGCCCTCAATTCAATTGAAGAAGTACCAAACACAGCAGATGCAACACAGAACCAGATGGCTATAGTCCTACTCTCACCTGCTGAAACAGAAAATGCAGACCCTATGGAGACAATTCATCCTGCTAATATCTGGAGCAAGAGAGAAATACAGTATCCTCTAAATGATCATAGCCCTGTAGAAAAAGAGAAGGGTGGCAGGTGCTCAAAAAAAGAGAAACATACATATAAAACACCGATGCCAAAGAAACAAAAAAGAAGCAGTCCCTATGAGAAGCAACTTAGTCTCTCCCTGCTAGTTAATGAGGAGAGCCTCACCGACACCCCAATCCAACTTTGGGAAGGGGCAAAAACACAGGCTTTGGTGGCTAGCCCTAATAAGCCACCACAGAATCGATGAGGATACTAAGCTGGAACTGTCAAGGGCTGGGCACACCCTTGACAGTTCGTCATCTGAGAGCCTTAATGGCTTAGGAAAGGCCCAACTTGATTTTTCTAATGGAAACTAAGAACAAAGAACATATGGTGGATGGTGTCCGGAGACGGCTTCAGCTCACCCACTCTTTCCTAATTGAACCAATTGGGATTGCAGGAGGACCAGCACTCATGTGGGACGATGAGGTGGCGGTGGAGGTAGTTTTCAGCTCCGAGGTACTAATTGATACTACGTGTCATGATAAAAACAGTGGGATAGACATGCGTATATCCTTTGTACATGCTTCTACTAAGTTTCAGGAAAGGCAACAACTATGGCATTTATTAAGCTCCATAACATCAAGGCATAACCTCCCTTGGTTATGTATGGGAGATTTTAACGGAGTCCTCTATCACTGGGAGAAGATTGGGTGTAGAGAAGTGGATAGACAGAGAATCCAGGCCTTTAGGGACTTTCTAAATGGATGTTCTTTGATGGACATGGAAAGTAAGGGTTGTGCTTTTACCTGGTCCAACAAGAGGGAGGGAAGTGACCTAGTTAAAAAGCGATTGGATAGAGCAGTGTGCACTATTGATTGGAGAATCACTTTTCCACATGCGGAAGTGTTTGCATTACCGACAATAGGGTCAGATCATAGCCCCTTACTATTGGAGACTGATAAGGCTAGTAAACCATGACAAAGACGCTTTAAATTAGAGGCCTTTTGGCTAGAGGAACCCGATTGTACAGCAGTGATAAAGGATGTCTGGAGGACTGAAAGTAGCAACCAGCATCTCATCGGAGGGAAGATACGTCGAGTAATTGAAGCACTGAGTAAATAGAGTAGGGCAAAATTCCAGAACTCTCATAGACAAATTTCGGAGCTTAAAAACAAACTCATACACCTTACAAATGCGGCTGAGGGGACACCAGAGAGAGAGGATTTCAGAAATATTGTTGCCAGAATAGATAATCTATGGCGACAAGAGGAGATGTACTGGGGTATAAGATCAAGAATTAATTGGCTAAGATGGGGTGACCAAAATACAAAATATTTCCACACCACGACAATCCAAAGGAGATAGAGAAACAAGATTACTATGCTAAAAATAGATGACCATACCTGGTGTTGCGACCCATCAGCTTTGAAACAGCATATCCGCAGCTTCTACTAACACTTGTTCACATCGATGGGGGAGAGAAATTACCAACCAGTATTGGACCAATGTCCCAAAGTTGTTTCACCTGAAATGAATGAGGCTCTAATCAAGAAAGTGTCAAGAGAGGAGGTAAAGATAGCAGTTTTTCAATTAGGTGCAACAAAGGCCCTAGGATCAGATGGCCTACACGGTCTATTCTACCAAACCCACTGGTCCTTTCTACAAGAGGACCTCTTTAGCATGGTTGACAATTTTTTCAGTCATGGCAGGTTTGATTCAAAGCTCAATAACACGTATATAGCACTTATTCCTAAAGTGGCTAGCCCAGAAAATATCGCTCGGTTCAGACCTATAAGTTTGTGCAACTTCATTTACAAAATCATTGCAAAAGTAATGGCCAATAGGCTGAAACCATGGCTCACAAGGGTAGTCTCAGTGGAGCAAAGTGCTTTTATTAGTAACCGACAAATTCAAGACAACATCATCATTGTACAGGAGGTGCTACACCACTTAAAAATCAGAAAGCGAAAGAGAAATTTCCAGGTGGTTTTGAAACTGGATATGCAAAAAGCTTATGATAGGATTGAATGGGATTTCTTATGTGATTATATGAGAACGGTGGGTTTTGATGAAAAATGGGTACAATGGGTACATTATTGCATCTCAACCGCCACATTCAGCACTCTTGTAAATGGAGAACCTTTAGCTACCTTCAGACCGACAAGAGGAATAAGACAATGTGACCCCCTTTCACCCAATTTGTTCATCATTGCTGCTAATGCCCTCTTACTTTGCTGTCTAAAGCTGTTATGGAAGGCACTATTAAAGGAATACGGCTAAATCCCACCTGCCCTACCTTATCCCACTTACTTTTTGCGGATGATGCTATTCTATTCCTAAATTGTACAGTGAGAGAAGCTCAGAATGTTGCAAATATACTAAATCAGTACTGCTACGCCTCTGCATAGGCTATCAACTTGAATAAATCAGGCCTGTACTTAGGAAAAGACTGCCCTCAACCCCTCCAACAGAATATTGCAGCAGAGCTACGGGTACCTATCATTGAAAAAACAGGGAAATACCTAGGAATACCATCCGATTGGGGCCAAACAAAAAAACACATGTTCAATTGGATTCTTACAAAGGTTGAAAGTAAGTTAGAGGGCTGGAAGGAGAAGTTGATTTCCAAGGCGGGAAAAAAAATACTCATCAAAACAGTTATTTAGGCTTTACCTCAATATGCCATGTCGGTTTTCAAAATCCCATTGTCCATTTGTAGGGCTATTGAGAAAAAAATTGCATCCTTTTGGTGGAAGCAAAATGCCTCAAAGAGGGGCATCCATTGGAAAAGATGGGAGGAATTGAAAATCAGGAAAGATCAGGGAGGACTTGGTTTTCGAGATCTAGTACACTTCAATAGAGCTATGTTGGGAAAGCAAGCATGGAGATTAATTCATATGCCGAATGACTTATGGAGTCGAGTGATAAAAAGCGTATATTTCCCTAATGGGGAGTTCTGGACAGCACAAAAATGACCCCAATCCTCTTGGGGATGGCATAGTTTATTAGAAGGATGAGCCGTCCTTGAATCACATACACGGTGGACTGTGGGAAATGGAGAAAAAATCAAAATTCGAGAGGACCAATGGCTATCTTCGGGTAACATACACGGCCCCCTGAATCGGAGGGATCTCTATATGGTCACTGAATTGATAAACCAGCAGTCTAAGGAATGGGATATTGGTAAGCTAGACTAGCTATTTGAGGCGACTATTGTCAAGGAAATAGTTGCAATCCCTCTAAGCATACAACCAGCCCCTGAGTAGATCACGTGGACAGCAAATAGCTCAGGGAAATATACAGTCAAAAGCGGCTATAACAGCATATACAAACCAGGTGAGTCCTCATCAAAACAGAACCCCTCTACATCTTATCAACCTCCTAAATCCCTATGGACATGACTATGGCATCTTTAAATCCCAACTAAAATTAGGTTATTCATATGGAATATATGTAAAAATGCACTCCCCACAAGAGAGAACCTCTACAAGAGACAGATCCTACCTGACCCTTTGTGCCCCATTTGCCGAACCGAACCCGAAACACTAGAACACATCTTCATCCTGTGCAACTGGACAAATGAAGTGTGGTCACAACAGCCCATAAAAATCGACACGCACCCATCAACGATCAGCAGGATCGACAAGTGGATCTATGAACAACTCACCTCGATGACCCACCCCTCCTCCGGAAATCTCTTTGCTGGCCTCCTCTGGCAGATATGGAAACAGAGGAATGCTCTGGTTTTCCGCGAACAGCCCCCGAATCCAAGGCAAACAGTTGAGATCGCCCTCTACTCACAGTCCCTGTTTGAGAAAACGAACAAGCTCAACAAAAGCCCACCTTGGCCGACCCACTCAGAATCGAAGAGCTGGAGCCCCCCGCCACGAGACATGCTCAAATTGAACGTTGATAGTACCTGGAATAGCGCCTCCCTCTCTGATTCGGTAGCCAGCCTCTGCAAAAACTACTCCGGGCTGCTGGTTGACGGGTTTGTCCAGCAGATCCACGCGCCGTCTGCGCAAGTGGCTGAAACCCTAGGCGTAAGAGTAGCACTGCTTTGGCTGAAGGAAAAGAGAACTGATGAAACTGAGCTGCACTTCCACCCTGAAGCTGATCGATGCCAAACTCCACTAACCGATCAGCAAGTCCACGTATCAACGGACAGCTTATCAGTTTGCCACTTTGTGCTAGGCCGAGAGACTCCTCTGTGGGCCGCCCATTCCACCGTCCAAGACTGCAGACAGCTCTTGAATGAGCTTGATTGGGTCCATCTGACTTTTGGCCCACGTGAAGCAAATCAAGCAGCCGATTGGGTTGCGAAAGCCCACCAAGACAACGACCTACCCTCGAACTGGGTCAAGCACCCCCCTTCTACCCTATGGTCTATATTATGTATGGATTTTCCCGTTTCGCAACCTCTTGTTTTGAGTTAGTAATGAAAATTTCCATTCTGATAAAAAAAACTCCTGGGTAAGTCTTGTTGTAACTCCATTTGGCTTCTTGCAAGAAGGATTTGCACAAATCATACCACTGGGAAACGATAGAAAACCAAATTCACGTATTAGGTAGGAAAATTCCCAAAACTTGGATGTGTGCATGGCCAATTAGTACAATGTCTGAGTGCTGGAAATTCTTTTCGCTTTCCGCTTTTGCTAGATACGGAATGACGATTTTCCCGGTCTCCTTGAAAGTGTCATAAGCTACTCCGTTCACGCTGTTGTAGAGGGCCAAGAAGCACAACTTCATAGAGACCGGAAGATCGTCCACAGCATTGATGTCCCATCTGAAAATATACAAATGACAAGGTGGAACCTCAACTTCTAAAATGCATGAACGTCATTGTCTCCAAGTAAATAGATGAGAGATGAACCTGCGAACAGAATCATTGAATAGTTCCAGTTCGTCCAATCTACCATAAAACATCGTACACATCATCGATGGTAGTTATCAGCGAGGTCAGTTCCGTCGGTCCCTGCCGACAATTAGCGAGCGGAGGTTTGTCTGCCACTCCAACCGCCCAAAAGCAGTCCATTAGTCTATCCCTCACGAAGTTCAAATAATCCTTATGAGTTTGTGGACTAACCTCGACATTTCCTCAAGATCTCTTTGGAAGATTGATTGCGACGTGTTGAAGTACGTCGTAGCAAATTCAAGGATTTGATGATTGGTGTCCGCTTCTGCTGTAAGCTTCAACGGAGCGTCGAGCTAATGGCATTCTACGGTACAGAGGCACTCCAATTCATGGTTCACTTGGTCTTGAAGATCTTTGTCGATGTCGCAAGGTATCTTCTTCTTTAAAGGCCGAATGGGAGGCCTCGTATAGACTGCATACCTTGGACATCACCACCAAGGGTCTTCATAAAACTGCCACTTTCCTCCTTGAAAATCTAAAAAACATCTGTTTATTCGTAGCCAAGATTAGTCCATCTGATTAGAGAAAGATACTATGCAGTTGTTTATTTATAAAGTCGTTTGTTCATGAGAGGATATGGTGAGGTCATATGCTGAGAGCTGTTATAGAAGTCACTACAACAAGTGTTTAGCATGTCACTGTTGAGTTGAGTAGTACAAATATGACTCACAAAATCTGAATTTCACTATTACAACACTTGGAGCAAACTAGCTCCTACAATACTCAGAGTACACTAACTCCTACAAACACTCTCTCTATCTCTACGAGACTTTCTCAATCTTGAGGCTTTCTCTAGCCTCCCTACTTTCCTCTCTACTCAGGCCACACACAACATCACTCCTACAACTCTTTTCCTCTCTACCTCTACATAAGACCCCTACCACTCTATATCCTTTACACGCCACTCTCTTCTATTTATAGGCTATTGAAGTCGGTTTATTAGCTGACCTTGCCATCTTTCTACACATTTCTTTTATTATTTTATATAGCAACTTGCTGTGGAGTGCAGTAACTTCCCAGCTTGTATAAAAATCTGGTCAAAGATTGTGGCTAAGAAGTGAGGAGAGAATTCTAGAGAGAGACAGGCGGTGTCCTTCTTCAACACTCCCCCTCACCGACTACTCTCTCTCAATACAGATGTAGTACCTTGTTAAGTTGCTTGTTGGCATCTGTGTTATCATCTTCTTCCTCTAGCCTTTTGTACTCCTCCGTAGCTTTGCCCACTTCTAATGCTAATGAAGGAAGAGCAACATAAGAATCTGCTTTAGCATTATATGCTCTAACTTTTGCTTCGTCTGTGTCTACAACTTTTGTCCGCAACGCCAAATTGTCTTGAGCTTCAATCTCTTTTTCCTTTGTCTCATTCTCCTTACTCAAATCTCTTGTAGGAGTTCTGAGATTTCAACTCATGTGGTCAAGTCTCTTGTTTGTGATTTTCATTTGATGCTTCAACTGATTCAATCGCCTCCAATCACTTCAATGGAGATGTCTTGGTCCTTTTTCTCATAGGATTTCTTCTCCTTGATCTTATTCCACCGTTCCTTGTACCACGGGATGTAAGGTGGAGATGGTCTCCTTTTCTCTAAGAAACCTTCCTTTTTCTCTTTCATATATTTGTTGTCTCTCTTGGTTTGGCCAATTGAGAACTTCAGAGTGGATTTGAATTCCTTAAACTTTTGCAATTTCTTGAACTCACATCAGAAATTTTCGAACTCCCTTTCTTTTGCCTTGAGCTCCTTGTCCTTTTGCTTCAACATTTCATCCATTTTTGCCTTCTCGATTTGTAGCTTCTTCACCATATCCTGCATCTCTTGTGATTCCTTCTCACGATTGCGTGATTCCTTCTCACGATTGCGTGAATCCTTCTCACGATTGCTTGTTGGCGTCGTTACTTGATTCTTTTCTTCGGAGACATGACAGGAGCTGTCTTCATATCCGTATCCACGATACAAGCAGTTGCAAGATCTTCTCATTCCTTCATTGCAACAGGTGCTTGGAAGTCCCATTCTTCTTCACTTTCAATGTCCTTCTTGAAGAAAGTTATGACATTTCCTTCTTCCCACCTATACCAACAAACTCTAGCAATGTGCCCAACCTTGCCACAAGCGTAACACCATTTGCTACATCTTCTATTGCTCTTGTCTTCAACATCACCATCTTCGCAATCTTGATGAGCTCCCCTAGCTGATAACTCTTCCCTTCTGGTTGCCTTCGCCAATCTCCATGACTTTTCCATGATTTTCCATCTCTTGCACCTGCTTCATTTCTATTTTGACCATTGAACCCTCTCATTTCTATTTTGACCATTGAACCTCTCTTATTATTGAAGAGGGCAGTATCATCATTTTTCACTGAGACTTTAGGCATTTGTCTACCTAAGGCCTCTTGATTGGCCAATATAATTTCCAACTCAGTTAGAGTTGGCTCGTTTGCCCATTCATGGGTAGCCATAACAATACCATTATACTCCAGCCTCAACCCATGAATTATTATTCTTCTCATTCTTGTCTCAGAGATAGCATTCTGAGGATCTAACTTTGAAATTTCTTCACAAATAGACTTAACTTTCGATAAGTATTGACTCACCATCATATTTTGTTGTGAGATTGAGAGCGGCTCGTTCTCCGGGCATTGTAACTTGGCATCGTTTGTCCTCGCAAATAACGTTGCCAAGTTATCCCAAGCCTCCTTCGGGGTCTTTGCGTTCTTTATATGCTGTAATAATTCATCTTTAACACTTACATCAAGAATGTAAAGAGCCTTACCTGATTTGAGGTTCCACTTTTTTAACTCACTATCATTTGTAGGTGGTGTTGTCTTGCTGCTACCCACAATATCCCATAAATCTTGTCCCAGCAAGTAGTATTGGATGTGGGTACTCCAATTACTATAATTGGAGTTGTTGAGCTTCTCAACTCCATTTACCACACTTCAGAAATCTGCCATCGTGACTTGGTCATAATGCCCAGCACTATACCAAGTAAGCCTAGTCCCGGATCAACCAACTTCACAATCCCAAATTATGCACTAGCATAACTCTGGCGTACTTTGCTTAGTTGCTCAACGATCTCAATTGCTAGGTTCATGATCTCCAATCGCCTGCTCTAGTGCGTTTTGTTGAGTTTGCGACCCAAATATAATTCACAAAATATGAATTTCACTATTACAACACTCGGAGCAAACTAGCTCCTACAATACTCATAGTACACTGACTCCTACAAACACTCTTTCTCTTTGCAAGACTTTCTCAATCTCGAGGCTTTCTCTGGCCTCCCTACTTTCCTCTCTACTCACGCCACGCACTACACCACCCCTACAACTCTTTTCCTCTCTCTACCTCTACATAAGACCCCTACCACTCTATATCCTTTACACGCCACTCTCTTCTATTTATAGGCTATTGAAGTCGATTTATTAACCGACCTTGCCATCTTTCTACACATTTCTTTTATTACTTTATATAGCAACTTGCTGTGGAGTGCAGCAACTTCCCAACTTGTATAAAAATCTGGTCAAAGATTGCGGCTGAGAAGTGAGAAGAGAATTCTAGAGAGAAAGAGGCGGTGTCCTTCTTCAACTGTCACATGGTAACAGAATCATTGTCTATTTCTCATAATCATTCCTAACCTTCACACACAATTATTTTATTTTTTTGGGCAAGATAAGCTTGTATAATTTCCAACCAAAAAGCTATACAACACAATAGAAACATGGCACCCGCTTACACTCACCACGACCACAAGTCAAGTGAGTGTAATGGTACCGAGTTCTAAAATAAAAGGAATCTATCATTACATGATAGGATACAACATAACAACAAAGACACCGAACAGCAGAGAATTAGATTGCAAAAATGGCTAAGTCAAGCCCCCAGGATCTTTGCAACCTCCTATTTATAGGAGTATCTTGAATAGGTTTGATAGCCTCCACCTTGTCCTTGACTGCCTTAGAGATATGATGCTTTAAAGAAGGAATGTACACTGCCCTTCCCCGAAAAAGAGCATTGTTCCTAGCCTTCCAAATGACATAGCATCGGGCGCCAAAAGAAAACCGAGTAATCTCTTTGTGAAATCCTTTGCCAACCAGGAGATTTATAGCCCACCCAAGAGTGTTCCTCCAAGAACCTTCCGGCCAAGCAAGGTTGCATTTGCCAGCCCAAAAAAGGACTAACATTCTCGTGGCCCAACAACAAAAAAAGAGGTGATCAATGGAGTCCGGACCTGCATTACAAAAGGCGCATACAGCATCCGAAATCCTCCCATATGAAAGTAGAAATATTTGGGTAGGAAGGCAATTTCTAGATATCAACCATAACAGGAATTGGTGTTTGGGAACAAGGGTTTTATCCCATACAAAATAGGCCCAAGGGACAATCCCAGCTTTCCTCCGAATAGCTTCCTAAGCTAAAGCAGTGGAAAACTTACCCGAAGGGTGCTACAGCCATATAAACTCACATGGGAGATGATTGAGATGCGGGATCGGGTGCGGCCAGCTTTGAATCTCATGGAGAATTTGATGGCCCACTAGAGAGAAGAGATCAGCAACCTTCACTTCTCTAGTAAGCCCAGATTGATAGATATAAGTATTAGAAAAAACAGCATGTAACAGTCCTCTTGGGTGCCACAGATCAAACCATAATGAGATAGAACGGCCATTACCAACCCGCCATCGAAAAAAGCATAGGATTTCTACTCTCAGGGCAAGCAACTTTTTCCATGCCCACGAACAAACTGTAGGTGGAGTAGTAGCCCAAAAATTCTTATTCTTTAAATATGTGGTGTGGATCCACTTACACCACAATGATTCCTTGTCTGTAAATAGGAGCCAAATGTGCTTCATCATTGCCGCCTTGTTACTCTCCCGGATCTTACGCAAACCAAGTCCTCCCTTACCCTTCGAAAGGCATACATCTACCCATGCCACTTTAGCCCCCCCGGAACCAAGACTAGGCCCTTTCCACAAGAATTGCCGGCATATCTTCTCTATACTATCCATAACCAAGCTAGGCAAAATAAGAATGCTTGCCCAATACACATGAATTACATGAAGTACTAATTTGATGAGTTGTAGTCAGCCAACAAACGACAAAAAGCGATGTGTTTGAGAATGAACTCTTGAAGTTAATAAACTTACCAAAGCATTGCAAGCAACTTTAGCCAACCTCTTCGTGATAATAGGGACGCCTAGGTATCGTATCAGTAGAGATCCCACCCAAAATCCCTATACTTGACATATTTGATTTC
This sequence comes from Corymbia citriodora subsp. variegata, assembly GCA_014858505.1. Taxonomy (NCBI): domain Eukaryota; kingdom Viridiplantae; phylum Streptophyta; class Magnoliopsida; order Myrtales; family Myrtaceae; genus Corymbia; species Corymbia citriodora. The sequence continues at coordinate 23,975,569 of CM026420.1, read as the reverse complement.
GGATACCATAGGAACCACCTGCAATAAATAACTCACACTTATTTAGGTTTGGTATTAAACCGCTCCAGGAAGAGAACATTTGTAGCCCATTTTTTAAGCATAAGCACGAAGCCAAGTTAGCTTCATAGAATAGGAATACATCATCCACAAAAAATAAGTGGAAAAGGCGTGTGGACTTACATCGCGAAAAGTACCTAAAATCAGGTAGCTGAATCTGCCGAGAAATGATCCTGGATAATACCTGCATTGCAAGAGTAAATAGATGAGGAGACATAGGGTCCCCTTGCCGTAGTCCCTTCCCGCTCGGAAAGAAACCATGCAACTCCCCATTAATGGAGATGGAGAAATACAGTGTCCGCACATAGGTCATAATCCAATCCACCATCCTGTTGGGGAACCAAATGCTACCAACATTGTTTCCAAAAAATTCCAGTCAAATGTATCATAAGCCTTTTGGAAATCAACTTTAACTGCACACTTGGGGAGATAAGGTTCATTATGGAAGCCACTAAAAAATTCCTAAGCAAGGAGGATATTTCTAATCCTCCACCCCTTAACAAATGCGTTTTGAGAAGGGCCAACTAGGTCCGAAATAACCACTGCCACTCTATTAGCAATAACCTTGGTAATACATTTTATATACAGTGTTACAACAAGCAATCGGCCTAAATCCCCAACAGAGGAAGCATTGAGGGTCTTCGGCACAAGAGAAATAATTGTGTTATTCACTTCTCTTAATAATCTCCCCATATTGAAAAAGTCCATGACTGCTTCAATAACCAACTAGCCTACAATATCCCAATTCCTTTTATAAAAACCAGCGTTAAAACCATCTGGACCAAGGGCTTTATTACCAACTTGGGAGAACATCACCTCATGGATTTCCAACGGAGTAATAGGGTGTGAGGGGAACGCACTTGAACTTCTAAAAGGGAAGACTAGAGCAAACTTTTGATTTCCATAATAGAAGGCCGAACCGGCATTTCCACCAAAGCTAGTAAATTTTGGAAGTGTTGAACAAATGTGCTATGCACCTCCCTTTGATCCAACACTAGGTTACCCGCCCCATCCCGGATAGAGAGGATTCTATTCCAGAGATGCCTATTATTCACCGAATGATGAAAGAACTTTGATTCTATTCCAGAGATGCCTATTATTCACCGAATGATGAAAGAACTTTGTATTTAGGTCACCTTCCTTCAACCATTGAATCCTGGATTTATGGCAAAAGAATGACTCTTACATGGACCAGAGCTCATAGAAAATTCGAAGTTGTGCACTCTCTCGATCCGCCAATGTACCATCATGAGGATCCAGTCAGTGAGCATCTTGGGCTGCCTTAAGAGCATTCCTAGCATCCTCAGCTCTTTTAGAGATGTCAGAGAAGGCATCCATATTCAATTGTTTGAGCCGAGTTTTCACCGCTTTGAGTCTAAAGTATAAACGAAACATAGGAGTGCCAACTGTAGTTTGTGTCCAAACCTAAGAAATCAATGTCGGGAACCCAAAGTGCTACATCCAAAAGTTGAAGAATTTGAAAGGTTTCCTCTTAGGTGTAAGGGCAGTGATCTTCACCACCATGGGCGTGTGATCAAAGATGCCGAGGGCAAGAAACGAAGCTTCCAAATAAGAGAAGTCTTGGCACCATTTACTATTGACTAGGACCCTATCAATCTTCCTGAGTTTCCGATTAGCCCCAGATGAGTTCGACCAAGTATACCGATAACCAACATAGTGAAGGTCTTCAAGGTAAGACTGAGTGAGACAATCTTTGAATTCATCAAAAGAGGGAGCCAAGTGTTCGTGCCTCCCACTTGATCCGAAGGATCACGGATTACATTAGAATCCCCAGCTGCCATCCACGGACTATTAAGCAATGAGCCGCTCATTTGGACAAGGTCTGCCCTTAACAATCTACGGAATACAAATGTGTGCTCCCCATAGATAATAGAGAGATTAAAAGACATAACAAAACTCTGTTCCAAAAATTTGCCATGAATAGCTTGGCCATGAGCTATTTGAACATCAAAAGCAACTCTATTTGGATCCCATTTGACCCAAATACGCCCCCTTGGGGAGAAATCATAATTAGAAGTCCAAAGCCACCCAAGGATGATACCGGTAGACAATGCCTCAAAATGAGCAGCAGGGACTTTAGTTTCAAGTAAACCTATGCAACAAAGGTTGTAGGATCGCACAAGCCTCCTAGCTTCAGCTTGGTGCACCGGATCTACTAAACCCCGAATGTTCCAAACACATATATTCATATATTACTATGTACAGAGGATAAATAAGGGACTTACTTGTGCCTTCCTGTCCTTCGACATTTCTTCGTTGTCTTAGGATTCTGACCCTTTTGAGCATCCAGCGAAAGGGACAAAATAACAGCCGGTTTCTGCCCAATCTGCTTGGGGACTAGGTCAGCCTCAAGGATAGCATGCTGGGATGTCGAAGGGTCACCTACCTCAAGGTGCTCTTCCTCAAAGCAACTTCCTATTTCCACTCCTTCATTCAGGTCATCATCAGAAGAAAATGTAGTTGATGAGGAGAGTGGCTCAACGGGATGTTTCCCAGCCATGTGTAGAGGGGAATCAGAATTGGCCAGGGGGAAATTTGATACAACAGGCTGGCTGACCACAGCAGAAGGGGCTCTAGCCTTCCTTTGAGAATTCTTCCTACTGAACGGCTGGATCTGTTAAACTTCCTTTGAAGCTACCGGGGTAGATACAACAGCCAATTGGCCTATGAAAACTTTGCTGAGGTTCTGAGAACCATAAACATCAACACCAGAACAACCAGCCTCTGGATGTACCGGGGGTGAGATATCCACGCCAGACCGACTAGAGACCAGAAGCTGAACTACTTCTTGGAGTACCTATTCAGGACCCGAGAAAGCAGGGTGAACACCACCCAAATGGCCATCCTTTGGCTGACATTTATAACCAAAGGTTCCATAGGACGAACAAGATTCCAAACGCCATTCATATTCCACATCCACTCTACGAGTCGCTCCATTAAGAATTACTTCAACAGAATCACCTTGTTCAGAATTGGCTTCTATTTCCACACAAACCCGAGCGAAAGAAATCATCTTCATTTGCTCAGTTCTTTGATCAATATATAAGGGCTTACCTAAAATGCTAGCCACAGCACTAATGCCAGGTGCAGACCACAAGGCATAGGGAATGTTTTTCAAGTGAACCCACACTGGCACCGAGAAGTGTTGGTCTTTCCCCAGCTCGAGTAATGGGTGCCACTGTTGAAGCGTTAGCGGAACACGGGCAACTGTCATAGGCCCCCCTTCCAATAGCATCCTTCTAAAGTCATTATCCTGTATATGAAAGAAAAAGAATCCTTGATCATTAGCCATTACATTCATCAGCTTATTACCCCAAGCATGTTTAAGGGCAATTTCTACCAGCTTAAAAGGGAGCTTCCTCCCCACAAAGTATTCAACAATGCATTCAAACCAGAGAGGGTCAGTAGCCTCAAGCACCTCCTCAGTTAGATTCACAACCAACCTGTCATTAATGCAAGTAGGTGGAATGTATGAGAGACTATAACCTTTAGTGGCTGTCTTAGCCACACTAGACCAAGACCGAGCAGGAGGAAGTCTCGCCCCGTCGCTTGGCTGAGCAAAAGGAAGAGTGGCAGTAGATTCACCATGAGGACCTTAAGGCCATCAACAACCTGAGCAGGGGCTGACTGAGATTCCACCCTGAACCCACTTTTTCAACCAGCTTGGGAATTAGAGGCTTGGTCTAGCATATGGCCTACCCGGCCCACTGTTGATTGTTCAGCAACCGCCGGGGCAAGGGCGGAACCCTTACTAGAATCTGGGCGGAGATAGGCTTGAGGTCATGGTACCTCAGGCCAACTCCTGCTCCTACCCCGACCTCCATCAAATTCGAGTGAAGTTTTGGAGGGAACCGCCCTTTCTTCAAACACCATCACCAGATTATCAAAGCTTCAACCAGCTTCCATGTAGCAGCAAGGAATATCGCAAACCCTAGCAATCAGGAGCCATTCCGCGAAAGATGGACTTACTTAGAGGAGGGGCTTCGATGAGATGAGAGAGAGAAGAAAGGCGAGAATATCCTCAAAAGATCAGGCTGAGCTGCTGCCTCCAGCCACTGGAGCAGCACCTGCAATCCAACGAAGGAATAGTGACTCGAGGAACCTAGCTAGAGAGCTCTGTGAACAGTGCTTGAGGATTGGAAATCCGTTCCACACACAAAAGTTAGTCTAACAAAAATTGCAAAAAGCATCTTGATTCCACTGTTGCGAATTATCTTCTAATTGGGTTTTATTTAATGAAATTTATGATGAATTCCCTTAAGAAACTTTAAAGCCGCGGTGTCTAAGAATTCAAAAGTTGAGAGCTATGCTGTGTAGACTTTTGTTAGCTCTTATTTAACAAAAATTAATGTAATTAATTAGTCAATGGGAGTACCAATTTAAGATTTCACTCCCGTTTTGTTACATGAGTATCAAATTATGGTTTTTCATGGTATTAATGGCGGGTAAATTATCACAAATGTACCAGTTTGAAGTTTTTTATTATTAAAAAATTAATTCATAGTAAATTTTCACAGGTGTATCCGTTTTTTTGGTGGTCAAAGAATTAATTTGAGGTAAATTTGTTACAAGTGTAACAATTTAAGATTTTTCATGGTATCAATACAAAAAAAAAGAAAAAAAGAATTGATCTTCTTGTTATAAGGGTATTTTAGGCCATGCATATTTATTTTAGGATTTTTTGAAGGAAGACTATAAAATGAATGTGTTTATAAAACATATCTAACCCTAGCCTCCATAAAATTTCCCTTCCTTTTGTTTTTCTATCTTCTTGTTGAATCCTTAGATCTTGTGGCTCTTCAAGTGATTTTTTTGAGCTTTTTGGATTGTACTCTCGTACTCATTTTTGAAGATAGTGAAACCCCTCTCTTCCCATGGTTTTTTCCCATTTTGGATTTTTCACGTAAATTTTGCGTCTTGTGTAATTTTGATTTTGCTTTCATCCTACTACTACTTGTACTCAATTGGTGCATCTTTTGGTGTTGTTCCCAAACAAATTGGTATCAAAATGAAGGAATTTCGGTCCTTTTTCTTTTGTTCAAGATGACATCTATCAAGTTTGAAGTGGAACCCTTCAATGATCAAAATAATTTCAGGCTATGGAGGATCAAGATGAAGGCGTTGTTGCATCGTGAAGGTTTAGTTAGAGCCTTGGACGGGAACTATCCTGATGACATGACTACCGTTGAGATCGAGGAGAGGGAAGAGAGGGTACATAGCGCCATTCAATTGTCGCTATAAAGGTGCTTCGCAAAGTTGCTAATGAAGAAACAACTTGAGGATTGTGTAATAAGCTTGAAAGCCTCTATATGAATAAATCTCTTACAACAAGATTATTCTTAAAGCAGCATCTTTACACACTAAAGATGCAAGAAGGTACTCCTGTTCAATAACATCTAAATGAATTTAATAAAATTGTTATGGATATGAAAAATCTAGATTTGAAATTAGATGATAAAGATCAAGCCCTAATGTGTTATGTTTACTGCCAAGCTCTTATGAGAATTTTGTGAATTCTATGTTGTATGGAAGAGAATCCGTAACTCTTGAGGATGTGAAGGCCTTGTTAGATTTTGTGGAGATGCGTACAAAATTGAATGTGAGCAGCAGTGGTGCTAATAAAGCCAATGGCTTAATTGTCAAGAGGTCAAATCATCATAATAGGTGCAACAATAGTAAAGGACGTTTGAAGTCTAAATCAAGCCAGGGTAAAAGTAAAGTAGAGTGTCACTATTGTCACAAATTTGAACATTATAAAAGTGAGTGTCCTATGCTCAAAGCTAAGGGAAAGAAGTCAATGGAGAGTTCTGATTCGGCTAGTTTGGTGAAGAATAATGAGTCAGTTAATGCAGATAATGTTCTTATTGTTTTATCTCCAAATTGTCATATCAGTGATGAATGGGTTTTAGATTCAGCATGTTCTTACCACATGTGTCCACATAGGGATTGGTTCTACACATATGAGAAAATTGATGGTGGTTTAGTTTTGATGGGCAACAATGCAGTTTGCAAGATTGTGGATATTGGTATTGTACAAATTAAATGTCATGACAATGTAATAAAAGCTTTGACAAATGTTAGACATATCCCAGATTTGAAAAAGAACATTATTTCTTTAAGCACTTTAGATTCAATGGGTGTATGTACACAAGTGGGGGTAGAGTTTTGAAAATTTCAAGGGGCTCCTTGATTGTGATGAGAGGTAACAAAAGAACAACCTTTACGTTCTGCAAGGAAGTACCATTGTTGGTTCGTTAAATATATCATTCTCTTCAGATTTTGAAAAATCAAGATTGTGGCATGTGGGATTGGGCCATATGAGTGAAAGAGGAATGTCTATTTTAAGTTAACATGGTTTACTTTATGGGGATCATATGGTCCCACTTGACTTTTGTGAACATTGTGTTTTTGGGAAGCAACACAGAGTTGGTTTCAGTACTAGAGTGCACTCAATGAGGGACACAATTGACTATATTCACTCCAATTTATGGGGACCGGCATAGGTAACATTTAAAGGTGGTGCGGTTTATCTTCTAACATTTATTGATGATTTTTCCAGAAAAGTATGGGTTTATTTCTTGAAGCGTAAAAGTGACATTTTTGATACATTCAACAAGTGAAAGATAATGATAGAAAATCAAACTAGAAAGAAGATAAAACGTTTCAGAACGGACAATGGTCTAGAGTTTTGCGGAAGTGATTTCAACAAGTACTATGAAGATTCATGAATTGTTCAACATCAAATAGTCAACCATACACCTCAACAAAATGGGGTGGCAAAGTGCATGAACCGGACACTTTTAGAGAAAGCTAGATGTATGCTCTCTAATGTTGGACTTAGGAAAGATTTTTTGGTTGAAGCTGTTAATACGGCATGTTATTTGGTAAATTGTTCTCCTTCAATCACAATTGAATGTAAGACCCCTAATGAGGAGAAAATATTCAGTGCTCACCAAGCACCACGTCAGCTGATGACATGGCGCGCATTTTTTACTCATGTCCAATAACAAGTTGACACGTGTCTGTTGAGTTGGAATAAAAAAAATAAAGATCTGATTTTTATCTTCTTCTTCCTCCACCACAGAGCACCCCTGCTCCAGCCACCATCTTCACCCCTTCCGGCGTTGCTTGCGGTCCTTCCTCCTCCGTCACAGAGCACCACCTCTCCAGTCACCATCTCCACCGCTTCCGGTCAGCCCAGATTACACCTCCGTCGTTGCTCGCTGTCAACTCCAATGTTGCTCATCCAGATCTGGCGCCTCTCTCCGTCGTCGCTACCGGCAGAGTCACCATGGACCTCGTCTTCAAGGCTCGCGGCCATGGATGAGCTCCCATTTGAAAGTTCACAGTTTTCTTGCTCGCCTCCATCATGGGTCTTCACCAGATCTAGAAGTTCTTCATCATCCTTGCTCGTCCATGGCCGGTGCCATAGCTTGGAGCCAGAGATGTCACGGCCATGGCTTCACAGATGAGGCCGACCCTTACCAGATCCGGGTGAGGGATGGCCTCGCCAAGGCTTGTTCCATCTTTTCTGAAGGTTCGGCCATGATGACTTGATCGAGATTTGGAGGAGTTGCTCGGCCATGGCTCAGTCGAGATCTGGAGAAGGCTTGGCGCTTGGCTCTTCTGAAGCTCGACGACGGGTTTGCTTGAGCAAGATGATTGGAGGATGGAGTCACAGAGGTCACTGAGATTTGAAGGCTTGGCCAGGTCTGTTGCGGCCATGGTTCTGCGATTCCAGATCTGGATGCTGCCAAGCTCCGCCGGAAGGGACGGAAAAGATAGCTGGAGGGATTGTGCGAGAAAGATGAAGAGAAAGAAAAGATTTTCATTATTTTTTTTCTATCTCAGCTGCCACTTGTCGATCTGTTATTGGGTAAAAAGAAAAAATACACGCCATGTCAGCCATTGACGTGGTGCTTGGTGAGCACTGAATATTTTCTCCCTAATGAGATATGGTCAGGTGAACCTTTTAATTATTCTAATTTAAAAATATTTAGATGTCCTGCTTATTATCATGTAAAAGAGGGTATACTTGAACCTAGAGCCAAGAAGTGTATTTTCGTTGGTTATGCAAACGAGGTTAAAGGATATAGGTTGTGGTACTCTCATACTCGTTTTTGAAGATAGTGAAACCCCTCTCTCCTTTTGGTTTTTTCTCGTTTTGGGTTTTCCGCGAAAATTTTGCGTCTTGCATGATTTTAATTTTGCTTTCATCCTACTACTACTTGTACTCGATTGGCGCATCTTTTGGCGTTGTTTCACAACAAAAAATCTTTCAATCTGCATTACAATTGATGCCATTCGTGTAATAGACATGAGGTCATTTGGTATAAACTCCACTTTAATTGTTGTTTATCAAAAAAATTGTTCAACTATGATTAGATGGATTAAATTAACTGAAATTAAAGTAATTTGTACTTTGAGTGCCTTTGGAACATCTAGTACGGTAGTGTCGCGACCTCCTTTTCGCATCATGTTGGCTAATGGCTCGGCTAATGCTTTTGGTGGCTTAGCCCAGACTCTCCCAAGCCCATCAATTCACAACTTATGGTTCAAGTTTTTTAACCTGCAAAGTCAAATTTCAAATAAGAGTTGCCACTAATCACTTTGGGGTAGATCGATTAGAAACATAAGTAAAATACTGAGAGAAATATTTTACTCCTGCACAACCAAAGAAAATTAGGATCAGAGATTTGATTAAACTAGTTAATTAACTAATGTCATTTCAATACATAATCTTGTTTAAACAATCATTTTTTGATTTCCAAAGATTTTTTATAAATTTGTGAGGAAAATAGATCAAAAACTATTTTTAGACTTTTTCTGATTTTTCTGGAAAATGTAAACTATTCAGATATTTATGATTTTTTTTCGAAATATAAAAATTATTTTTTATATTTTTTCGAATTTTTTATTATCATAAAATAATTTGTATTAAAATAATAATATAATATTATTAAAGCGGGGACCCAGGTTAGAGACAGCCAGGACCCTCTAGGCCGGGGCACAAGACCTCTAGCCAGACTAGGCTCAACGAATGGGCCCAGTCTAGTTATATTTTCTAGCACAAAAAGAAAGCCTTGCCCATGCAAACTAAATTAAACCAGAAATCCAAAACTTAGCCCAAGTTTATCTAAGCCCGACAATTTCTCAAATGATCCAGCCCCCAGGCCTCTCGTGTGTATCCTGAATTTTCCGACCTATTTTGGATTTTATGAATATATATTTCATTAATGCACTGTTAGTTAAGTCTCGCTCTGAACTAATCACTCACGAGATATTAACCGAATGGGAAATGCTACTAAGGACTCATGTACACGCATGACTCCTAAAAGCTGTCCGTTAGTTTGAGACATACTAGAGTTGCACTTGATCGATTTGGCCATGATTTTTAATCCAAATTCAAATATCATACTTTTTGGATGTCATAGTAAAATTATTGGATTTTTGCCTTGTTAATTCCTAAATTTTCGGTTTGCTCAAGAACATTGAAAAAAGGATTACCGGGCTGAAAATTTAAAACCGAGACATTCCCGCTCCCGATTTTTAGACCAAGGGCAATTTGGGAATTTTATGCCCAAAAAGGCAAAATGACAAAATTCTCCCCAGCCATTTACGGACCAGGGGATAAGTTTTGAGAAAAAGGAGGGAAACGGGGGGTGATGGGAGTGCGTGGCTGCACCCTGCCCCTATCTAGCCGTTCCATCTCTTTCTTCTCTCTCTCTCTCTCACAGCCGCGCGTCCCCTTCCTCTTTCTTCTTCTTCTTCTTCTTCCACTTCTTCTGTAGCTCCTTTGGCCGACGTCCCTTGCTGTCGCTGCTGCTTTGCTTCTGTTCTGAACCAGTTGGCAGCGACCTCCACCACCACCCAGCCTCAACCGTCTCACCAGCTTGCCACCGGATCGTCGGCGAGTCGTTGTCCGTCAGTCACAAGCCGAGCCGTGCCATGCCAAACCAGCCGCATCTTCCTCTTTTTCTTCTTCGTTGCTTCCACTTGGCTGCTGTCTTCTGCTCTACCGCTGCTTGGTCGACGACCAGCACCCAGCCACCTCAGCTGTCGTCCGTCCACCGCTGCCAGCGTCGGCGGTCGCACCCGAAAACTAACCATCCCATCCTCCTCCTTCCTCTGGTTCGGGCAAGCGGCTACTACTTTTTGGCCAGCGGACCATCGCCCACCGTCGACCGACCGCTGACCCCCTCCCCTCACCAAACCAGATCTGGTCGTCGCCTCAGCCAACCGTTCTAGCTCGGCCGCTTGCTCCCTTTCTCTGTTTCTCTAGGTGAGCCTCGAACATTCCACCGTCCCGCCTGGTCGCTAGAGTTATTGGCCACCGTCCAGAGCCGCCGGACCGCTCCTCAGCCACGCCGGAGCCACCGCCAACCCCTTCTCTCTCTCAGCCCTCCTTTGGCCGAACAGGCAGCCTGCCCTAGGCCAAGATCCGACCCCCATGCTGCCTCACCTCGTCAAACCGGAGGCACCCACGGGTCAGCCTCACTACCGCCATCGCGACTGTGCCGTCAACGTTGCTAAATGGTGGGTTACGGCGCTAATCCCTTTTATTAACGTGCTAATCTTGATTATGGTTTGTTTAGTTAGAATTAATCAGGATTAGGTGGTTAGTTATGGTTAATTTGAGTTAATGGTGATTGATTCGATTAATCTTACTTAGTAATAATTAACTATAGCTTAATCGTAATTTATGTTAATTATATGATTAATTTAAGTTAATTAATTATTAATTATTAATTATTCCGAAAATAATTAAATATTATTTATAATAATTAATTGTGATTAATTATCTTATCGATAATTAATTATTTTTAGTAACAATTAATTATGATAATTTCCGTGCGTAAATTAATTATGGTAAAACTTGATTTATGAGAATTATCGATTATCGAATTGCAATAACATATGGGACATTGATTGCTTTATTTGTGAATTTTATGTATGTCCCATGTGGATCATGGTGCGAGTGTCTTGAGAATTATGTGGACTTGTGTGGTTGCGTGCTCAAGTGATCACGGGTGATTATTTAACTTTATTTTATTTACGTGTGAAAATTGCGGTATTTTGATATGTAAGCATAGCCATGCCTATATTGCGATGGATTTCGGAGAAACGTGACCGATAGATTTTTAGAAAACACAACTGCCTAATGTTAATACATATATGATCCGATATAATATATATGTAAGTAGTTAAGGACCGCTTGTATTTTATTTGTACACAGAATTCCTAATTCCAATTGAAATCTACAATGATTCGGTAGATAAGATTTTCCTTTTCTTAAAACCGAAAAAGACGTCTCTTCCGACTGAGCATTCCCAAAAAATATTCCCTTTTTTAGTTATTTTTTCTTTTTACGATGAGTTTCATATTCATGTGTATATAAGCCTTCTATTATTATTATTATATGTTACATGAGAATAAATGTTACATGAGAAAACGCAACCGATGGATTTCGGATACTTGATGAATTTCAAGAAAGCGTTGCTGATGGATTTTGGATGTGCCTTGAATGACTGTGATCATACCTTTGATGGATTTGATGGATTTGATGGATTTCGAGTTTAGCCTTGAGTGGACGCAGTAATATGGATACGTATGGATACTTAGAGTACGGAGTTAATAATTAATGTGCATTTTAGATGATTGAATACGTTGGTTGCATTACTAAGGTTCTTAGCCCCAAAACTGCAGTTGTGAAATGAGGGTAGACCCGGAGTTATCAAGCAGGTCAGCGGGCTTCTCCCAAGCGATATGGGACTCCCATCCGTTGGGGCTTAACATACATCTGGATCCATCTTAGCCTGGCTCTAATACCAACTAAGGTTCTCAGTCCCAAAACTGCAATTGTGAGGTGAGGGTGGCCTTGGAGTTATCAAGCAGGTCAGTGGGCTTCTCCCAAGCAATATGTGTCACACCCCGACCCTCGAGTACGTGACGATCCCCATTTTCTCTTTCGGTCATTTGAATGCGACGTCTCAGAATGTGTTGCCGACCATTCTTTTTATCTTTCAATTAAGCGCATGCGAAAACGATAATTAATTCCCGTACAATTAACAAATTGGGATAACTAGGAAAGTCAACAAAACACAATCTGAAATGATGTCAATTTATTCACCTCTTGATTAACCTTAGGAAGTCTACACAATTAGGCCCTTACCACGGGCCACTTCCTATAAAGCCGACCGAGCAAATAGGCCAGGGTTAATCTACTTCTTCCAAAACACACCACATGTCGAATCTGCCTCCAACGGACCTGAAAATGATTATTCAATAACTAGTGAGATATAAATCTCAGCGAATTATCGCCCTAATCCATAGCTAAAACACCAACTCGCCTCGAGGTACCTATGGCACGGTCTAATACCTCAAGCAGGTCAATAGCAGGACAACCATACATCTTAGGCAATGACTTACTACAATCAATAATATCATGAGCACATCGGCAAGCAATCGACTCGCAAGCGACCTTACCCAGTCAGGCCATACCCTGCACAATAAATACACATGCAATTCACTAGTATTGCATCTTACACTCTCAGCATTACATTAATCAATTACACTTGAATCGTATCGCCGGCAATCTCACCTGACCATTACCACACCCTACACAGTACTAACTCAAGCATATCATAAACAATGTAATGAGTGCAGGCATGATCAAAACACAACGTCAACTTGTCTCTCATGCACCCTGGTCTAATTATACGCCTCCTCGCGTAAACGCGCATCAAGGCACAATCACTCTACCTCCCTGTGTAAACACACCTCAGGGCTCTACCTTTTTCCCCGCGTCAACACGCATCAGGGCACAATCTCCTCTGCTTTTCCCCGTGTAAACACACCTCAGGACTCTACCTTTTCTTCATATAAAAACACCTCATGGCACAATCTCATCTACCTCCCTGTGCAAATAAATACACCTCAGGACTCTACCTTTTCCCTATGTAAATACACCTCAGGACTCTACATTTTCCCTATGTAAACACACCTCATGGCACAATTTCCTCTGCCTCCCCATGCAAACACATTTCATAATCCGCACATGACATGCATGATGTCCACATACGAAGCAATAAGTATTCCATATATTATCCATGAATCGCCACATTGCGATAATCCAATAATCAACCAATTTTATAAGGAAATACTACATAATTATCGGAATATACGCAATTCAATCAATAAGGCATAAATAAGCAATCAGCAAATCAATCAATTATTGCCTCAGACAATATTCGTCTCACAATAATGTGACGACCGGTAATTCTCGTAAATCACTAATTACCATAATTACTTATCAAAAAGTAATTAATCCAAACACAATCCAACATGCTTTCATAATAACCGACACGTCAAATAATTCCCACAATTTAATTATAAATAAACCGCGTTATTCATAATTAAACTATATCCAATTACTATTAAAATAATAATCATAATTCTGAATTTCAATAAATACTAATAATTCCAAATTTCATTAAACAATACTAATTATTTTCGGAATTTAATAAATAATAATTAAAAATAATTATTTTTTTAATAATATAACAGTAATACGGATTATGCCACTAATCCTTAATTACCCCCAACTAATCACCGTGAATTATCCATAACCATGATTAACCACATAAACAACATAAAATCACGATCAACTCTAATCCACCTCCTAATTACGATTAACCATAATCTAACCTCCCCCTAAACGAGTTTAACGGACTAATCGAGGGTTTAGAACTTAAACTCACCTGGAGACAAAACTGACGACACTCGCGTCATGGCGACGACGAGGTGGGCGAGCAGCGCCTCCGGTTCACCGAAACCAAGTGTTTCGGAACCGGGTCTCGGCCGAAACGTCTCGGACCAAGCTGACCATCGGGGAAGGGAGACTTTGCGACTGCGGAAGGGGCTCGGGAACGATCCTCCGGCGACCTGCAGCGGTGATCGGCGGCGGCGTGCAGCGGCGAGGCTGCTGGCCGCGTGTCCAAGCCATGGCCAGAGGGGCCAAGAGGGAGAGAGAGAGAGCACGGCAACGACGGCGGCAGCTGGGGCGGCTCCCAGAGGGCCCCCAGTGGCGGTCCAGGGCGGCCGGACGGCGGCAAAGGGCGGCTGGACGGCGGGGGTGGCCATCCCGACCCCTACCCGAACGGAAAGAGAGAGAGACAGGCGAAGGCGGCGGCGGCTTGAGCTGGGGCGGTCGGGCGAGGGACGGTGGCGACTGAGCGACGGCGAGGCGGCAGCTCGCTGCTCCGTCCAAGCGGGCGGCTCCGGCGAAGACAGAGACAGAACCGAGAGGAGAAAGGGGGGGCGGTGCAGCTGCGCGGCTCGGTAGTTGACTCGGCTGGCCGGCTTCCGGCGGCGACCAGGGCGGAGGGACGATGGCGAGGCGGCGGAGGTCGAGCCAAGAGCGGCAGTGGGCCGGATCTGGTTAGGCCAAGGCAGGTCCGAAGGGGAGCGGCTGGCTCGGGTGGAACCGTCGGACGGCCCGGTCGGCGGACCAGCGGCGAGCTGGCGGAGCGGCGGAGCTACGGCGGTGAGGGGTGGCGGCAGCAAAAAGGAAAGGCAGCAGCAGCTGCGGCGACCAGGAAAAACCAGAAGAAGAAGAAGAAGAAGCTGCAGAAGGCAGCAGCACATGCGTACGTGCATGGGGCTGGGCTGCGCGGAGGAGAGAGAGAGAGAGAGAAAGTCAGAGGTCAGAGGCAGCAGGGTAGTGGGCGCTGACAGGCGTGGGAAAGGAGGAAAAGAAAGAAGAAAAGAGAGGGGAGAGAGGACGTGCGGCGGGGGGGCGCAGGAGGAGAGAGAAAGAGAGCGTGCGGGAGAGAGGGACAGAGAGAAAAACCCTAGAAAATTCAAACAAGCTTATAGAAGGGGAGTACTTGGTCTTTTTATCCCTGAAGCATGATTCTCAAAAATCCGGTCATAATCTCAGCCTGCTAATCAAACTCGAGCAATTTCCAGGCTTATTGAAAAATTTGGGAATTAATGAGGTGTTATCCAATATTTTTGTCTCGACGTCCTTGAAAGTTCGGTATCCGAAATTGGACTGAATTTCGTGATTAATCTCAACCAGTCACGACTTTGGCACGACCTGACTTTCGAGCAACATTTAGGGTGTTCCACACATTTGACCCATGGTTGATAGTTTTTCAATCCACGATCGTGTCTATTCAGATCAGGACAATCCTCGGTTGTCATGTAATCGTGAGGGATCGATTGCTCACCCTGAATACAGAGCCAATAGGAAATCGGTTTAACATCATTCGTCGTTAATATCGAAGTCGTGCGGAATCACCCGCGATCCGACCTCGTACTCCGCCAAATCGATTTATTTACATTCGCTAATTGACCTGCAACAGCGTGGTATCATCCCTGTTTGATCCTTATAGTCAAGTGGCCAATCCCTGATTGAATTCACTAGTCGTATGCGCATCTGTCCATAATCGCCTTTCCGAATAGTTAGTTAACTCGTGAAGGGCCAACTCAAAATACACGTAACTAATAGCGCATTAATGAAATAATCATTTCACACATGCTAAAATGGGTCAAAATCCAAGACGTCACAATATAAGACTCCCATCCGCTGTGGCTTAACATACAAGTCAGCCAGGTTGCAGAAAAAACTATTCAACAACAACAAAAAAGCATAACGGAAGCCACTCTTTGTGAAATCTAGCAGGCTATCCATATTGCTATCAAAGAACTTTATCTTCACCGAGAAGCCTTTCGAAGCTATCTCAAAGAAAATAGGCATCTTGATAAGGTATCCCTGAAACCAGAATTGAAGATCAAATGCCCTAAGGATTGTTCAGATCCTTCCTACATAGGTTGTAAAAAGAAGAGACATTTTTCAGTGGAGGAGATTTTCAAAAGAGGGAGGTGTTGCAAAGTCTATTTAAGCTGAGAGATAGCTTGAGTCTGCTTCGATCCCTATGGAGGAGGATTTTTCTTGAGCATCCTTTGGAGAGGTATGAGGGTTTTGGAAATTTGAGGAACAAAGTCTTGGAGATAATTGACAATGCCAAGAAATTGCTGAACTTGTTTGGCAATGAAGTCCTTTTCGGGAAATCTCCGAAGTTCATCAGCAATATGAGGTTTAGGGCAATAAGTTCTATCTTTCAGGCTCATGCCTAAGAATTCAATTTCCTTCTGGGCAAGAATCATCTTTTTCTGGGAAAGCATGATTCCATACTTTTTGACAATATCAGCAAATTGTGTCAAAAGTTGGCAATATGATTGTTCATCAGGGCCTTTTTGAAGAAATTGATAGAATCAGGCATATTTGTGCTTACAAAAGTGGTCGATTCTCTCAGGCAGAGATCCACTACCATTCCACTTTCAATGAGATACTTGCAGTCAAGTATGGCATCAAAAAGTTCGAATTTCACCTCATTGGACACAATTTTCTTGTTGAAATGGATATGTCCTCCTTCCCTCAGATGTTCAAGTTCAAACAGAAGCAAGTTCCTCATCCGTAGTTGCCCCGATGAGTTGAATGGTTTTTCAAGTACTCTTTTGAAGTCAAACATATTCCATGGACTAAGAATGTCCTTACCGACTTTTTGTCCAGGCCAAAAGAACCAATTCAAGCGATTAAAATGTATGTCAAGAAGGAACCTCTCTCAGAGACATACCGCACCACTGACATGCAGTGTGGTTGGCCAAGTCTCAAATACCCTCCTGATATTCCACTAGCCATTTGACACAATATTCTCAAAGAAAAGGCTTCCAAGATTAATGTGGGAATATCATCTCCGAATTTTTCACGAGCATGGCGGATTGATGCTCAGACCAAATGGACTCCATGTGAAATGTTAGGCGCTGTGAGGAGATGGTTAAGTCCTAATGTGTATTTATATGGGACAATGCTCGATTATATTCGGTAAATCGCCAACCTTGGGGTTGTACTGTCATGCCCCGACTCTCGAGCACACAACGATCTCCTTTTCACTTATGGTCATTTGAATGCGACGTCCCAAGACACATCGCCGACCATTTTTTTTTATCTTTCAATTAAACACATGCGAAAGCCATAAATAATCCCCATACAACATAATAATCAGAATAGTCAAGAATGTCAATCAGAAAACACCATCAATAGTACCGCTTTATTTATCTAATAATTAACCCTAGGAAGTTTACAAGTACATGCCCTTACCACGAATATCTTCCTATCGAGCCAATGACACAAACAAGATCAAGGTTAATTTACTTCCTTCAACCATAGCCACAAATCGCAACACGTGTCGATTCTTCATCCAGCGGACTTAAAAAATGATTATACAATAACCAGTGAGAGAAAATCTCAATGAATTCAACCCATAAGCCCCAGTTAGGACATCAACTCGCCTCAAGGTACCTATCATGCAATAACCTCCTCAAGTAGGTCAACGGCAAATAACACTCATTGATACATGATCCACTCAACACTCCCATGAACAACATTGACATGCAACCGACTCGCAAGCAACCTTACCTGATCATATCACACCATGCACAATAAGCACACATGTGTCACGGCTTGAAGACTTGTGCGATCCAAGAGGGTTCTTGGGTAATGCCGTGACCGAACCTTGGTACAAGCGACCCTCAACCGTGATCTCTGTATTCTAGGGTTTTCTTGAGTCTTCTAGATTATTCCTAGGGGCGGACGATATGGTCATTGTACGCCAAGGCATTCAATGTAAGTAGGTAGTAGTTGGGGGCTACTCCTATGTATTCAATACGGGTAGGAAGTAGTTGGGGGCTACTCCAATGTAATTAATATGGGTAGGTGGTAGTTGGGGAGATGTAATCTCCACCGTTAGATCAATGATGGATCTACGGATACGGTGTGTCCGTACTTGTATAAATAGGGGCTCCTCCCCCTCATTGTAAGCATCTCATTCTACACAAGAAATAGAAAACCAGAGCTTCTCTCTCTAGAGTTTCTCTCTCTAAGAGTTGTGTGAGTTTGAGTGGAAAGGCTGCACGGGTGAAAAAGAACGAGGAATCGATCGGCCCGTGACAAGTGGTATCAGAGCGAGTTCATTCCTAGGCGCAATGGCTGAATCCCGTCCTGAAGTGTTAATCACGCTGGCAGCGGATCAAGAAGAGCGTGGAAGGGCTGCCGCCAAAGACACCAAGGGGAGAAAGAACCGTGCTGGTTCCAGTTCGAGGGATGCTCTAGGGGATCTGGATCGTCGGGTGATAAAGGTGGAGCTGTTCACCTCCAAGATCCAAGGATCGGTCGATGACCTGACCTAGACCGTCGACGGAGTTGAAGCTGGCAAGGAGGAGCTCGAGGCCGAAGTGCTAGAGCTCAAGACCAGCATGAGAGAGCTCCGAGGCGAGTTGCTGGGGACCCTGAGGCAAGAACTGGATCAACGGGGAGAAACCTTGGAGGCCATGATGGTGGCTATGCGTGCTGAGGTTGAGGAACTCAAGGGGAAGCTCGTTAAATCAGAAGCAACAAGCGTGAACAGAGTGGTCACAGTGCATGCTGGTCCACGAACGGACGCACCCAAGCCGGACAAGTTCAAGGGCTCGCGGGTGGCCAAGGATATGACAACTTCCTGTGGTACATGGAACAGTACTTCCAGACTATGGGAATCAACGACGACCTTACTCGGGTAAACACTGTATCTATGTACTTAGTTGATAATGCATTGTTGTGGTGGCGTCGTTGGTCGGATGGGAGGAGTGACGATCCCATCGCGACGTGGGAAGGATTCGTCGAAGAATTTCGACGGATGTATTACCCTTCGTACGTGGAGGAGGATGCTCGGAACGAGCTAAAACGGCTCGAGCAAAGAGGTGCGGTACGTGATTACATCAAGTGGTTTTCGGAGTTGCTACTCTAAATCCCGTCGATGAGTGACACGGAGGCGTATCATCAGTTCATGGGTGGTCTCAAGCCATGGACTAAGCAGGAGCTCAAGCGGTGCAGCGTGGGAGATCTCACGGCGGCCATTACGGTGGCTGAGTCGCTTGTGGAGTACAAAACACCTTCTACACCCAAGCCGGAACCTCGACCAAAGGACAGGGCCTTTGGTAGGGGAGATCGAGGGAGATTCCATCGTTCGAATGGAGGCAGACCCCCGGCCGGCCCTCCTAGATTTCATGCGGAGTCAAGCAATGGAGGACCAAGAAAGGTACGCACATATAAGTGTTTTTTCTGTGACGGTTCACATATGGCGCGTGATTGCCCAAACAAGGCCAAACTGGCGGCCCTTTGTAAGGAGGATGAGCCAAAGGAGGATCGCGGCTGGGTTCGCTGCGTATCCTCAGTTCCCTCAAGACGAAGAAAGCTAAAGAGTCTAAGGGAATGATGTTCGTGGATGTAAAGATCGGCGACACCACGATGAGTGCACTCGTAGATACCGGAGCATCCGATCTTTTCATTTCACAAGAGGCCACGAAGAAACTCAATCTTCCGATCGAGAAAGGAGCTGGTTGGCTCAAGACGGTGAACTCCAAGGAGGTCCCAACTAGCGGATTGGCTAGGGACGTGAAGCTTCACCTCGGACCATGGTCAAGCAAAGAAACTATTGAGATAATTCCCCTAGATGACTATGATTTTGTTCTAGGTCTAGGATTCTTCGATAGGATCAATGCGGGTGTGCTACCATTTGCGGATTGCATATGTATTCTGGATAAGCGGTGCCAGTGCATGATTCCAATCCATCGCGCATCGGGTCGCGATCGGAAGATGCTATCGGCCATGCAACTCTCGAAGGGAGTTCGGAAGGGTGAGGTGACCTTCCTGGCCACGATGAAAGTTGAAGAAAACGCGGGCAAGGTGGAGGAGATTCCCACTGAAGTAACCCGAGTTCTCAACACATTCGCGGATGTGATGCCATCCGAGCTTTCTAAAAAGCTCCCACCTAGAAGGGAGGTGGATCATCGGATCGAGCTAGTGCCTGACGCTCGACCACTGGCCATGGTGCCTTATCGCATGGCACCCCCGGAATTGGAAGAATTGAGGAGACAACTCAAGGAGCTGCTCGATGCAGGATATATTCGGCCGTCCAAGTCTCCGTTCGGTGCGCCAGTCATTTTCCAAAAAAAGCACGATGGTTCACTCCGGATGTGCATTGATTACCGGGCATTGAACAAGCTTACCGTGAAGAACAAGTACCTGATCCCTCTCATCGTGGATCTATTCGATCAACTTGGAGAAGCCCGATAGTTCACCAAGTTGGATCTCCGATCGGGTTACTACCAGGTTCGGATCGCTAAAGGGGACCAGCCGAAGGCCGCATGCGTGATGCGATACGGATCGTACGAGTTCCTCATCATGCCGTTCGGTCTCACCAACGCTCTGGCCGCTTTCTGCATGATAATGAATAAGGTACTACATCCGTTCCTTGATTGGTTCGTAGTAGTTTATCTAGACGATATTGTGATCTATAGCCGGACGTTGGAGGAGCACATTGAGCACGTAAAGCAAGTCTTCCAAGTCTTGCGTGAGAATGAGTTGTCTGTGAAGCGGGAGAAGTGTGCCTTTGCCCAGAAAGAAGTTCCTTTCTTGGGGCACATTGTCGGGGGCAGTCGTGTTCGAATGGACGGAGCGAAGATTCAAGCGATAGTCGAATGGAAGTCGCCAACCAAGGTGACAGAGTTGAGGTCATTCTTTGGCCTCATCAATTACTACCGGCGCTTCATTCGAAGCTACTCAAGCATCACGGTGCCACTCACGGACATACTGAAGAAGGACAAGCCGTGGGAGTGGACCACACGATGCCAAGGGGCGTTTGATTGGTTGAAGCAAACCATGACCGAAGAGCCGGTGCTAGCATTGCCCGATCACGCAAAACCCTACGAGGTAGAGACTAACGCTTCCGACTTTGCTATAGGTGGTGTTCTCATGCAGGATGGCCATCCGGTTGCGTTTGAGTCCCGAAAACCGAATGATGCCGAACGACGGTATACCATCCAAGAAAAGGAGATGACCGCGGTGGTCCATTGCCTTCGGACATGGAGGCACTTCATTTTGGGAGCCAAGTTCATCGTAAGGATGGACAACGTGGCCACGAGCTACTTCTAGACGCAAAAGAAACTGAGTCCAAAGCAAGCTCGATGGTAGGATTTCTTGGCAGAATTCGACTACGTGCTGGAGTACAAGCCCGGGAAGTCCAACTCCGTGGCAGACGCACTAAGTCAAAAGGCGGAACTGGCCAACATCATAAGTCGACCGGATTGCCCGTGGATCGACCGTATCAAAGAGGGGATCAAGCATGATCAAAGAGCTGAAGGACTCCTACGATACGCGCGAGAAGGCAAGACTCGCCAATTTTGGTGTGAAGACGAGCTTCTCTACACTAAGGGACGGTGACTGTACGTACCACTCCATGGAAAGCTAAGGAAGGAAGTGCTGCGAGAGTGCCACGATTCGAAGTGGGCGGGTCATCCAGGGATCCACCGCACATTGGCGCTCGTCGAGGAACAGTTCTACTGGCCTCAAATGCGGGACGACGTCGAGGCGTATGTGAAGACTTGTCTTGTATGCCAACAAGACAAGCTCGAGCAACGAACGTCGCCGGGGCTTCTGGAGCCTCTTCCCATCCCCACTCGTCCATGGGAGAGTGTCTCCATGGACTTCATCGTCAACCTACCAAAATCTGAAGGGTGTCGAACGCTTATGGTGGTGGTTGATAGGTTCTCCAAGTACGCGACATTTGTGCCTGCAACGAAGGATTGCCCGGCCGAAGAGGCGGCCAAACTCTTCTTGAGGTATGTGGTCAAATACTGGGGAGTGCCATGAACAATCGTGAGCGATCGTGATCCCTGATTCACGGGGCGATTCTGGACGGAGCTCTTCAAACTACTTGGGTCAGAGCTGAACTTCTCCACAAGTTTGCATCCACAAACTGACGGTCAGACGGAACGGACCAACACACTCCTAGAGATATACCTTCGGCACTACGTGAGCACGACACAAGTGGACTGGACAAAGCTGATTGATGTGACCCAGTTCTCCTATAACTTGCAACGGAGCGAGTCGACCGGCCAGAGTCCATTTGAGATCACAACGGGACAACAACCGCAAACTCCAAGTGCGGTTGCATTGAGCTACAAGGGGAGTAGCCCTCCGGCTTTCAAGTTCGCTAAAGATTAGCACGAACAAGCAGACTTGGCAAGGGCGTGCCTACACAAGGCATCGAAGCGCATGAAGACATGAGCGGACTGAAAGCGTCGGCACGTGGAGTTCCAAGTCGGAGATCAAGTGTTAGCCAAACTACACGTGGTCCTTAGATACAAAGACGTGCACAAGGGATTGATCCGACATTACGAGGGGCCGTTCCGTGTGCTTCAACGGGTCAGAAAGGTCGCATACAAGCTGGAGTTACCGCCTAGACTAAAGGTACATCCGGTTTTCCACGTAAGTATGCTTAAACATTTCCATATAGATGATGAAGATCCGAACCGAGGGGAGTCGCAACGGGCACCCATGGAAGCTAAAACTTCGTATGATCAAGAAGTCGACCACGTCATGGCCGACCGAGTCATACGGAAGCGGTACTGTGCACTGAAGCGGGAATATATGGTTCGATGGAAGGATCTTCCGGAGAGTGAAGCAAGCTGGGAACTCGCGGGCGCTCTTTGGCAATTCAAGAAACAAATTGAAGCATTCCACGCCGAAGACACGACAAGGGCGTCGCCCGATTAGGTTGGGGAGAATGTCATGGCTTGAAGACTTGTGCGATCCAAGAGGGTTCTTGGGTAATGCCGTGACCGAACCTTGGTACAAGCGACCCTCAACCGTGATCTCCGTATTCTAAGGTTTTCTTGAGTCTTCTAGATTATTCTTAGGGGCGGACGATACGGTCATTGTACGCCAAGGCATTCAATGTAAGTAGGTAGTAGTTGGGGGCTACTCCTATGTATTCAATACGGGTAGGAAGTAGTTGGGGGCTACTCCAATGTAATTAATATGGGTAGGTGGTAGTTGGGGAGATGTAATCTCCACCGTTAGATCGAGGATGGATCTATGGATACGGTATGTCCGTACTTGTATAAATAGGGGTTCCTCCCCGTCATTGTAAGCATCTCATTCTACACAAGAAATAGAAAACCAGAGCTTCTCTCTCTAAGAGTTGTGTGAGTTTGAGTGGAAAGGCTGCTTAGGAGAAATCTTAAGGCCGCACGGGTGAAAAGGAACGAGGAATCGATCGGCCCGTGACACATGCATATCACAATTAATGCACGCCGCACTTTCAGTAATGCATTAATCAGCCACACTCGAGTCATATTGCAAGCGATCTCACCTGACCATTGCCATACCCTACACGATATCAATTCAGGCATTACTATAATCAATGCCATCAACACATGCATAATTTGAACCCATGCTGAAATATTTCTCATGCACTCATGCATTCATTCATGCACGTTCCAATTAATAAGACCCCTTGATCCTTGCCAACAATCATGCTGACAGTCTTTCGGTATAACAGAGCATTTATCACGGCATCTCAAGGCAATGCCCGTCTTAGATGGGGGTATCATCACAGCCACTCAAGGCACACCCGTAATCATACGAGAGTTTGGTCACGGCCACACAAGGCACGCCCGCAATCATACGGGAGTTTTCATCCCGACCACTCAAAGCACGCTTGCAATCATACGGGGGTTTAGTCACAACCACACAGGGCACGCTCGTAACCATACGGGGGTTTGGTCATAGCCACACAAGGCACGCCTGTAAGCATACGAGGGTTTCATCATGGCCACGAATGGCACGTCTGTCCTCAAACGGGAGTATTATCATAGCCACTCTCACTAGGTGATCACATAAGCACCTCAATCACTCAAGTAAATTTCACTTTTCCTCATTTAATCAATATTGACGTGGTCGTGCTCACCTATCAAAACACTGCAACTTTCACATGTAAAATGCAGTAAAATAATCACACGTGATCACCCATGCATATTTAACCTATCAAACATTGCATGCCGTCACTTTAAAACATACTTGCCCCATTTAACTTGTAAAATAGGACATGTAAACCTAACACATTGGGTATTTAAATTAATATGCCTACGGCAATCCTTTAAAAATTAATACCCCATGTTCCACATACGTCGATTATTTATCAAGGCAAACAATTATTCAAACAACATAGTACGTGTGGAAATTCACTCAAGGTTCAAGCGGCAATCAATTCACATATAATAAAATCAGTCTCACATATTATCTACAATTTGGCATATCACAATAATTCGACAATTAACTATTCTGTAAATCAAGTATCACAACAATTTATTATTATGAAAATAATTAATTTACAACCAAAAAATTATCGTAATTAATTAATTATTATTATTATAAAATAATTACGAATTTAATAAATAAATAATTAAAAGAAATTATTTCGTTTTAATAATAATAAAACTAATCAAGATTACCCCACTAATCCTTGATTGTCATAATTAACCATTGTTAATTAGCACTAAGCATGATTAACAAAATAATCAAAGCTAACCACAGTTAACTAATCTAACCAAACTTTTACCTATAGTTAATTAACCCAACTCTGATTAATTAACCTAACTATAGTCTAATTCCCTAACCAACCCTCATAAACATAATTAGCCTTAATCCACCTCTTAATTGCAATTAACCATAATATAAACTACTCCTAAGCAAGTTTAACGGACTAATCGAAGGATTAGAGTGTAAACTTACCCGACGACGATTCCGACAGCACCGATGCAACAGAAGCGGCAAGGCAGAAGCCCAGCTCCTTCGATTCACCAAAACTAAGTGTTTCGAAACCGGGTCTCAACCGAAACGGTTCGAACCAAGCTAACCCACGGGGGAGGGAGGCTCCGTGGTTGCTCCGAGTGGCTGGGACAGATGCCGACAACCGAACAGGGGCGGCTGGTTGACGGCAGGTGGCCATTCGGCCAAACCAGAACTAGAGAGGAAGAATAACGGAGGAGGGAGCGACGGTAGTAGCTCGAACGGACTCGGACAACGGTCGACAAGGCTCACGGCAGTCCGACGCTTCCAAACAGGCGATCGAAGGCTCCAGTGACCAAGGTGGGATGACGGAATGCCGATTCAAGCGTTTGTTGGGAGAAACCAAGAGAAAGAGAGCAGCGGCTAAGCTAGACAATCGGACAGCGGTGCAGGGCGCAAGTGGTCGGCTCGGGCTGTTGAGGCGAGCTCCAAGGCAACGTTGGGCGGCGGCAACCGAACCAGGGCCTGCCGAGGAAGAAATCGGCAAAGGAAGAAGGGAAAACCTAGCTGGTTCGGGGCTAGGCAAAGGCAGCGAGGCTTGGAGCGGTTCTTGCGGCTGGCAAGCAATTGGGCTGAGCTACAGCAAAGACGGTAGCCATCAACTGAGGCAGCAATAGAGGAAAAATGAAGGGATGGCAGCTGTGAACCAAAGGGACGAAAGAGGATGCGGATTGGTTTCAGGTTGGTTGAAGCGTTTGCCAGAGCTTTGCAGCGAGCCGATGAAGCAGCGACGCTGCGCCGACGGCAAAGATGGCAAACAAAGGGGCTATAGCAGCAATAGTTGCACACACGTGATGGGGAAGGGAAATCGAGAGAGAGAGAGAGAGAGAGAAGAAGAAGAAAGAAGGGGATGGGGGCGGTTGATGGCGTGAGAAAAGGAGAAAGGGAGAGAGAAAAGAGAAAATAGGGGGAGAAACGACAAAGGAGAGAGGGAGGGGGGGGGGGGGGGGAAGGGACGGTTGAGAGAAGAGGAGCGAAAATCCCACCCATCATTTCTCTTATTTCCCTCTAAATTTTCAAATAAAATTGTCCTCTAGTCCAAAATTCACTAGGGGCAATTTCGTCCACTCATGCTTTTTGGGATCGAAATCTCCGAAATACCCTTGGTCCAAAAATACACAACGGGAAGTATTGGGTTTAATCCTTTGACCTAATAATTCCTTTTTCTGACGTTCCCAAACGAACTAGAATTTTCGGAAATTAATGAGGCTAAAATCAATAATTTAATCCCGACATCCGAAAAGCCTGACAACCGAATTTTGATAAAAATTGTAGCCAAGTCAATCAATTGTAATTCTAACATGTCTCAGACTAACGGATAGCTTTTAAAAATCGAGTGTCCACGAAAGTCTTTAGTAGCCTCTCCCTTCGATTAGTATATCATGAGTAATCGGTTCAGAGTAAAACCGACCAATAGTGCATTGATGAATTACACATTCATAAATTCCAAAATAAGTCAAAAAATTCAAGATGTCACATGTGTTGTGGCTCGAGGGGATGTAATAATTGAAACACACTTAACTGCTGTATGCATGAGATGCATCTGTTGTATTCTATCACATTTGTTTGCCCTATATTTGGCATGCGTAATTCTTATCGTGCAAGATATGTGTAGCTACAAGATAAGATTGCCTATGAATCGATTGATTATCGATCGTTGTTTGAGAAATATGCATGTTAGGAACCCCTGAGGTGAATTGGTATCCTAATCGAGGCTTAGAGCCCAGACCCACTAATATTTTATCTCATTAGTTATTATTAACCATTTTCAGATCCATGGTATGGAGGGTGGTGCAGTTCGTTGCCGTGTTTTGAAAGGAGTAGATTAATCCTAACCCTATTGATTTTGTTGGCTTTATAGGATGTTACCCGTTGTAAAGGCCTGTTTATGTAGACTTTCTAGGATTAATCAGAAAATAAATAAAAACAGTACTGTTGAATGTGTTTTCTAATTGGCTTTCCTAACTGTCCCAATTATCATGTTGATTGAGGATGTGTTTAATGCTTCCGCATGCGTTTAATTGAAAGATAAAAAGAATGGTCGGTGACACATTCTAGGCGTCGCATTCAAATGATTGTAAGTGAAAAGGAGTTGTCGCGTGCTCGAGGGTCGGGGCGTATCATCTTGAGCCCATGCACACCCAACCCGCATTTATCATTATCCATTAGCTAGCAACCCTACCCAGAATCAAGACCCGGTTTGTGACTCGGCATCCCCTTCGCCGACCTGAGACCACCGAGACAAGAGGCAGCGCTCATCTTGGCCTAGCGCATGCCTACTCCAACGTTGACTCGACCAGTCCAAGCCCAAGGTGTGGCCTCCGCATGGGTTGCCAACTGAGTGTCCCTTCCTCCGTCAAACACTGAGCAAATGGCGGCAGCGATGAGGATTTGACAAACAAGCAAACGGCCAACATCTAGGGGTCACCGAACCTCGTGAGATGTCATAGTAGGGTGAGACATGTATGGACGACTCAATTCCGACCATGGACAAAGGCGTGGAAAACATATCTCCAAAAGGCATTTTGTCGAATAGGTGGGGCGCACGACTGGGATGGGAGGCTCTCGAATCAAAGGAGACTCCAACCCAAGCCAACACTCTCGACAAACAGAATAGAACATGGAAGATGGCCAAATGGAGGGCTAGAATTTGCGGCGGCCGAACGGCCGCGAGCTCCGACCCAACCTACTTGAAACAAGGGAAAAGCAGAGCCCCGACTTACCGGAACCTGGTGCTGGGAAAGGGAACACGGCAGCGGGTCATCAGCCGTGACTCAAGTGTCACGGAGGAGAGGTTTCCCTCATCAACGGGGCCTTCGTGATCAAGGAGGAACGTCCCAAAGACCCCTCAAAGAACTCCAACGCTTCCGCAACATTCTCAAGGACGGACGATCCGGTAATTACGCCGTGGTCTAGAGTCTTCGTCTTAAATGTAGTAGTTGGAATGACGTCATAAATACCGCTAGTTGTCATTGTAATGAATATTGGTAGGTGACGTCATAAGTACGGGTAGATGGTAGTTGAGGCGGTGCGATCTCGTCCGCAAGATCGAATGTCCATCTACGGTTGTAATCCGAGGGCCTCAAGTATAAGAAGGGGTGCCCTCCCTCACTTGTAATCATCCAACAATTAGCAATCCAAGTTCACTTTCTTTCTTCAGAGCTTCTCTCTCTAGTTTCTCTCTCTACGATCCGGGTGAAGTGAAGCGATCCATCGATCTGAAGAAGGCTTGGCTTAGGAGCGACGATCCCCTGCGATCCGAAATTGCCTAAGTCGCCGCACGGTCGAGATCCTGAACGATCGGCCCGTGACACAAGCGTGGTAGTCGGCGAGGACTCTCTCTCCCACTCGCAACCCTCAAATCTCACTCTCGATCTCTCTCTCCAAACCGACCTTAGATCTGGCCTCCCCCTTACTTTGTCACAGATCTCTCTCTCTCAAATCTCGCCCCCTCTGCTCTTTTTTTCGCTCGAACCCCTTTTCCACTCTCCACATCTACCTTTTTTTTTTTTCTCTTCCTCCTTAGATCTCTCCTTTGTCTCTCTACCCCCCGCTGATCCCCTTTTTTCCCCCTACTGGCTGCCTCTATTTATAAGCCGAGGGTCTGTTCGACGAAGATGCTCCGATCGGCAGTCCTGGGCGCACCGGCCGGGCTCTTCCTCGGCCGAACCGGCGTCCCCTCAACCATATTCTTCGTAGTAGATCTAGCCCTACCTCGGCTAGACCTGCTTCGGCATTGAAGGCGTTCGGATCTCTCACCGGATATCGCGCTGCTTCATTCGGCAGCATTGATGACGCCTGCGAGAAGTCCCTTCCATCACCGGCTATGCCTCTATCCGTAGGTTGACCACCGCACGTCAATGTTCTCTGCGCGTGCAACGCCGGGGAAGAAGGAGAGGGGAAAGAGGAAGGAGGAGATTAGGCTGGGCCAAATGAAAATTAAAAGAGGAATGGGCCTGGGGCCCGTTCCAGGGAAAAAGAGAAAAGAAGGGGGCTGGTCCCAGCCCTTGTGGGCCTCTCTCTTTTTTCTCTTTTTTATTTTAATTTTATCCGAATAATGGGGTAAAATAAGGGAAAATAAAAAGGAAAATAAATCAGTAGATGCACATAATATTAGTACCTAAATGATGCAAAAATCTTTTTTGTTATGGTCAAATTGATCCCTAATTCTCTATGCAATTATAATTTAAATATTTAGTCGAAATTTAAGGGCAAAAGTACAGCGGGAGTGCCAAAACTTGGCACAAAAGATCACTTAAGTGCCAAAAGTTACAAATGGTACACTTAAGTGCCACTTTTCAAAAAAAATGGATCACTTGAGTGCCAAGTCGTCGGAGCTCAGCCGGAAATCCTACGTGGCAATTTTTTATTAATATTCTTGCCTACGTGGCTCGCCGGAAATTGAATCGGCCAAAAATCAGCCAAAACGACGTCGTTTTGGCTGACGTGGATTTTAAATATTATTAATTATAAAATATTAAATAATTATAAAATATATTTTATTATAAAATCGATTTTATTAAAAAAAATGGGAGAGGGATCGGCGAGGGCTGTGCAGCCCTCGCCGCCGCCGCCGCCGTCGCCGGGAAGGGCCGGCGAGGGTCGGCGAGGGTCGGCCGGGGTCGCCGAGCCCCAGCCAGTGGCCGGCGACCCCGGCCGNAATTTTTTTTAAAAAATTGTCCACATCAGATTTTTAAAAAATTAAAATTAATTTTATTTAAAAAAAAAAAAATGGGAGAGGGATCGGCGAGGGCTGTGCAGCCCTCGCCGATCCCTCTCCCATTTTTTTTTTTTTAAATAAAATTAATTTTAATTTTTTAAAAATCTGATGTGGACAATTTTTTAAAAAAAATTTGCCACGTGGATTTTTTTATTTTGAAAAAATGCCACGTGGATTTTTTATTTTAAAAAAAATGCCACGTCAGCAAATTAACTCGTCGGAAAATGGACACGTGGCAATTTGGCCGGAATTTTTCACCGTTGGCACTTAAGTGATCCCTTTTGCTCCGATTTTGGCACTTAAGTGTACCATTTGTAAGTTTTGGCACCAAAGTGCTCCTTTGTGCCAAGTTTTGGCACTCCAGAGGTCCGCACCTCAAATTTAAGTGTCAACAGGTAGTATCCACTTTATTTATTTTGCAGCTTACACATGTCTATTTTCCTTCACCAACAGGAGGAAATTGACTTTGTGCAAACTAATTTAGCTATTTTATGTTACAAGAGAAATAGGTTTGATTATCAAGGAGTGCACACAGTTCCACGATTGATCGTTCGGAGCTCCAATCGCATCTCCATCTTGGTACACACAGTGCGCCATTCGGGCAAGGTTGTAAGCCATTCGCACAAAAGATTGATTAAAAATCGAGTGATCAACCATGTATTTGTTCATTGTCTTCCACGCCATATCAATCTGTTCCATAACATACTCCTTAGCCTTTGACTCACAGACCTCCTTTTCTTGCATGTAACACAATATTGAATTCGTCGTCTCTCCCCTCTTAAGCTCGGCCTATTAGGATCATAGTTTCACCAATTGGTCTGTGAGAAACTATTTAAAAGATAGGAAAATAATAGAAACAATCCTTGAACATTGCCAAACATACAATATGGTTCATAAACTTTTAATTTATTTAATACGGTTCTAAACTTTAATCTAATATGTTGTTCAATGTAGTTCATAAAATTTTAATTCGTTCAATGCAGTCCCCAAGTTGTATGAAGATGTTCAATGTAGTCTTTCCATTAATTCCAAACCAAGGATTACATTGAACATTTTCATATAGTTTAGGATTTATATTGAACATATACCAAAAGTTTAGGGAATACATTCAACAAATCAAAAGTTCAGGAACCATATTTTATATTGGGCTAAAGTTCATGGACCACAATAAACAGATTAAAAATTTAGAGATTAAATTGTTTATTTGGCCAAAGCTAGGGACTATTTGTATTGTTATTCCTTAAAAGATTATGAATATGTGAATATTTATTTCACTTGTTTCGCTACAAAAAAGAAAGTGATTGTAAAAGTTTAATTGTAACGTGAGAAAAATTGGAGTAGAAAAAGCCAAAAGGATGCGTACTGATGAGGTAGCGAGATCATTGGTTAGACGGAAAATCAAGGCCGGCAACCGCAAGAGATCGTGGTAATGTTCTAGTGATTCAAGCTCCTCCTTTCTCAAGCTTGGGCTCGATAAGAAGTAGGCATGAGTCAATATGACCTGCCCTGACGATGATACCCACCCATTGTTCAAGTACTCTTCAACTCCTGGGACGATCTTGCTGTAACTCCATTTTGCTTCTTGCAAGAAGGCTTTGCACAAATCATGCCACTGCAAAACAATAGAAACATCAAATATTCCCATTAGATAGGAAATTCCTAAAACTCGGATGTGTGCATGGTCAATTAATATAACGTCGAGAACCAACCAGGTTTTTTGCGTACCGCTCTAGTTAGATACGGGATGACGTTTTCCCCGGTCTCCTTGAGAGTGCTGTAAGCCATCTCGTTCACGCTGTTGTAGAGAGCTAAGAAGCACAACTTCATATAGCCAGGAAGATCTTCCACAGCGTTGATGTCCCATCTGAAACCTCACGGGTAACAAGGTGAAACTTCAACTTCTAATATGCATGAACGTTATTGTCTCCAAATGAATGATGAGAGATGAACCTGCGAACACCATCAGTGAAAAGCTCCAGTTCGTCCAATGTGCCATAAACATCGTACACATCATCGATGATAGTTATCAGCGAGATCACTTTGGTCAGCCCCTTCCGACAATTAGTGAGCGAAGGTTCGTCTGCCATTCCAACCGCCCAAAAGAAGCACTCCATGAGTCTATCCCTTGCGAAGCTCAACTTTTTGGCGAGGCTAACGTCATTCCACCATCTGCAACAGCTCGGAGAGTAAAATTTCGAAGTATGCATAGCAATTTTACTAATACATGTCAAGCTTTCTGAAGTCTAATTTTCCTTGCTGCCCATCAATTCCAACATCAATCATAGGATTTATCCTTATGAGTTAGCAGACTAACCCAGACATTTCCTGAAGTTCTCTTTGGAGGATTAGTTGCAACATGTTGAAGTTCGTTGTGGCTAATTCAAGGATTCGATGATTCGCATATCCACATCTGCTGTAAGCTTCAATGGATCGTCGAGCTTCTAGCAATGGTATTCTGCGGTGCAGAGGAAGTTCCAATTCATGGTTCACATGGTCTTGAAGATATTTGCTGATGTCACAGTTAAGGTTTTCGAGATGCTCGAGAGCGAATGCTTTAGCGTCGTGCAAGACGTCTTCTTCTTCAAAGGCCAAACTGCAGGCTTTATATAGATTCAGCAAACCTTGAACATCACTGCCAAGGGTCTTCGCAAAATGGCCACTTTCATCCATAAATATCTTGAAAACGTCTGTTTTTTCATCGCCAAGATTAGTCCATCTGATTAGAGAAAAATACTATGGAGTTGCTCCTTACTAAATTATCCCTTCCCTAATAATATGTTAATAGGAGCATACGGTGAGGTCCTATGCTCTAAGCTACAATAGATGTCACTATGAGTGTGTAACATACAGTACTTTGATGAGTCAATAGTGATTCCAGATTAATTATTGTTTCTTATAATCACTTGGGACTAGCACATACAAAAGTGAGTATAGAGATCCCACCTTCGGGAATCAGCTTATAATTGTTTTTTTTTCATCAGATCTAGGTTGAATTACCTTGAGAAACATGAAAGCCATGCTGTCTAAGAATCCTAAAGCTGAGTGCTGTGCCATGCAGACACTTTTCGAGGCTCGTATTGACCCCATCCGGAGATAGACATCTGCGAAGATCTCTCAAAATGTCTTCCTCGAAGTGACGTCCCAATCCTAAACTCTGAATGTCATCGATCAGAGTAAACATGCTCATGGGTTCAGCATTTTCGTCATTAAGAGCACCTCTGACTTCTTCCACCATTTGTGCCTTTTCTATCTGCAGCTCAACCTACATGAGAAAAAAAAAATAGATTTTTTGAACCCTAGAAAAAAGTTTTGATACTTCAACGAAAGAGGTTGAAATCTTCTATCTTAAGAACCTATTTGCATCACCCGCATTGAACCATGACACCTATTATGACGTACGTACCCTGGAGTACCAAAAGCACAAGGATACTTAAGTGCCAAAATTAGAGCAAAAATGATCAGTTAAGTACCAACAGCGAAAAAATCCGGCCAAATTACCGCGTGTCAATTTTTCGACAATTTTATTTGCTGACGGAGTATTTTTTGTTCAAAATAAAAAATTCACGTGGCAATTTTAAGAAAAAAAATTGTCCAAGTTAGACTAGAAAAAAAATTAAAATTCGATTTTATTTATAATAAAAAAAAGGGAAGGGGAGGGGAGGGTTCGACAGCCCTCGCCGTCGCCGCCCCACCATCGCCAACCCTTCCCGACAATGGTGGGGCAGTGGTGGCGGCGGCAAGGGTTGTGCAGCCCTCATCCGATCTTCCCCTTCCTCCTCTTTTTTTTTTTTTTTAATTAATCAATTTTATAATAATATTTTTTAATTATTTAATATTATTTAATCAATATATATTTAAAATGCCACGTCAACGTAAAACAACATTGTTTTGGCTGAACTTTCGTCAACTCAGTTTCCAGTGATCTACATAAGCAATTTATATTATTAAAATAAGCCACGTCAAATTTCCGACAACATTTGTTGGAGTTGGCACTTAAGTAATCCAATTTTAAAAAAAAAATGGCTAAGTGTACCTTTTGTAACTTTTGGCACTTAAGTGTCCCCTCATGCAAAGTTTTAACACTTGAGCTGTACTTATGCCCACCTATTATGGAATTTTTAGAATGAAATTGTCAACTGTGTGCAACAAATGTGAAGAGACATGAGGATAGAGGAATTCCATCTTTTTATGGCATGCTCTAGATTTTGCTTTTCTCCATTCTCTTCTGGAAAAAATTCTCTCCATCCTTCTTCGGAAAGAACCTCCTCTGACCAATATGTTGATTGGTGAATATAAACATGGACATTAGCCATCTCGCAATTCATCCATGGATACATGGTGATGTAGAACAACTAGCAAATGCTTATATGGAAACTTTCGAGCATCAAGAGTGGGCAATCCCACAAATTAAAGAGGATTGTAGGATCTTCGAAGTTACAAACCGGCTACACTGATTAGGACAAAGTTTTGATCTCAAATTCACGTGTTTTCCTTGGTTTCTGGGCTATCAAATATTTCGACCATGTTTTACAAATTTTCAAGATGCAATTTGAAGACTTTCCCTTTTATCAATAATTTTTCCTTAATTTTGTTATTTGCTTTTAGTTATTTGAATATGTCGTTAAGGTTGGCCTCCTTATAAATGCCTAGGACAATGTAAACATCACTTCATTATCCATAATAAAAATTGCATTTTAAAATCCCTTTCCAAGCATATAAGGATGCAAGAAAATATAGCCTCTTAATCAAAGTGATAAATCTTAATGAGACCCAATGACTTCAAAATTATGACGATGTAGAGATCATTAAATTGAATTTCATAGTCATTTTGATATTACGGTGGTTCCTAATTATGTAGTACCAACACTGATATGCGACACAACATGACACGACATGACATGCTAACATGTTGTTTCTCAAAAAATAAAGAATTTTAATACATTGAGACACGTTGTATATTAAATGCATATATATATATATATAGACACGCACACAAATGAACAATAAATGATTTTTTTATGATTATTTCAATCAAATTAATTTGATTCAAATTTTAAATAAATAGATAATAAAAAAGGAGCTTAGAAAGAATTTACACCAAAAACATTAATCCACCATTTGTTAACATCATTCATTGTTTCAATTTGACGAATTTAACTCTATTCCAATAATTCATAAAACTTAAAGGAAAAAACAAAAAATCCATATTCCAAACTTGTATGTCAAAGCGTATCAGAAGAGAAGAGAAAAGAAAAAAACATGGGAGTGAATTGTGTGTCGCGAGAGGTGAGAGTCGGAATGCAGAGAATACTAAGTTTTTCTTCTTTTCCCCTTTTTTATTTTTTTATTTTTTTATTTATTTTTTAACATATTTATATTTTGACAACTCATTTTTTTAAAATTTTAAAATTGACCCTGTGCATATCAATATCACGTGTCGGAATTCCAAACTTGCGTTTCAGAATTCCGAACTTGAGTGTTGGAAAAGTTGACTAAGTGCCAAATTTTTAGACACCTACTAACCGAATGTCGGAGAGTGTCAGATTGTCCGACACAACACGAAGGCTCCCGAAGAATATCGATGCTTCATAGATTCCTAACGAAACGGTACAACAAAACCAAGTTCAATTGAGAGTTTGTCCTAAGATAAATGTCCTCTCTAATGTTTTCATTAATGTTTAGACACCTACTAAATTCTTAGACACCTACTAACCGAATATCGATGAGGATAATTAAATTTTCAATTCTAATTAGTCTTGGTGCACTAAACTATTCTGTCCATTGGCATTCGATAATGCTCCACCACAAGGGGCTACTGTAAGATCCAAGGTTACTTTGGCCCCGTTTAGTTCAATTTTGAGGATATGGCTTTACGTTTCCTCAAGCATCTTTGAACAAAAGGACATTTGTCGAAAGCAATGGTACTTGCATAACTCATTTTGATGTCTCTTATGTAAAGCAACTTTGAAGTAAAAAAAGGGGAAAAAAAAAAGAAAAATGCATCTGGCCGAGCAATGGCAAAGGCAGGGGGTTAGGTAAGCTTCGTTGGCGTTGACCATAGGCTGGCATCGATGGCAACTAAAGACGACATCGATTGTCACCAGTGTTGACCACAGGCTCTACCGGTGATTTACAATGTCAATCTAGGGTTTTCTGAGGATACACGACCCAAAGGATTTGCAATCATGGTGATTTGCAACCTCGGTAAGGTGAAGAGGCCATGTGATTATAGATCTAGGGGCTTCACCCATAAAGTCCCTAGAGAATTTGCAACCTTGACAAGGTGAAAAGGCTTCATCCTTTGACCATTTGCAACCTAAGCAAGGGTGGCCAAGGATGCACCACATCGAAGTCATATGGCCATAGTCGAAGCGCCATATCTAGGTCCCTCGACTCTTGACCTCCTCAACCCAAAGCAACTTTGGCGAGTAGCTTGAGGACCGGCGACCTCGACCTCAATGATGTGCGACCTCGACCAAGACCTCTCCTCAACAACAAACCAATGAGCCCAAGGAAGAAGATGAATGGTACTTTTTTAAGGAAAAAGTGGAACATACAATTATCAGCAATGGCAATATTGGAAAAGAAAAAAAATCATTAAACCCTCAAAATAGCATTCCAAAAATGTTAGAAGCCCAAAACAAGTCCCTACCTACCTTGGGCTTTTCGTTTTCCCAATGCTGGCATTTAGCCAATGGAGTCTCCGAAATACTTACCAAACACCTCATATGTCCCCCCCCAAAAAAAACCTTTTAGGAATACTGAACCAAATGGGAAATACCTTGCAATTCGATCATAGGATCTGTCTTTTTCGAACAAAGTGCTTATTCACTCGAATAATCATTAGAATTACGTTCGAACTAAATTGCAGAATTCGTCTTTATATTTTTAACTTTAGCATAAATATATCTTCTAGAGAACAAATGGCTAGAGTGTGGATTTTTACCGTGCGATGGGATTGGCGAGCTTCATCGGCCACAAGGTATCGAAGGTCATTGTAAGTCCAGACAGATGGCTGATAATTTGCTGATCTTCGTCCCCCTAGAGGAACAGCAGCTTTGGTGCTTGTCGAAGGCGGGACTCGACTGCTAATCTTCCCGGAGAGAACACTTGGAAGAGAGAAAATGTGAAGTGCCATTGTGTTGAACAAGCACTACCTCCTTTCTCTCTCTGTCTCCACCTCTCTAGATTATTTGTCAAGACTCCACTTTTATAGATTTATCTAGGATTTAACTATCAAGAGTAATAGTAGCTTATGTTGTCGAAATATCTTGGTGTTAGTTGAGTAGTGTGAATGAAAATCACCTAGGGGTAGTTCATATTTGTAACTGGAGGTGAGTCTATGTTGTACCAGGTTCGCCTTCCTCCTGGTGAGGCAGCGATCCACATCCTACACGATCAACTCGGTATTCCTGGTGACGCTCGAGGCGGGGGTGCTGTTGTAGAACACTTCTTTTGCACAAGTCAATGCGAATCTTTTTATAAATCAGCAGCCCACCTACCGTATATATAGGGTTGTAGAGAGTAGAGAAAAAGGAAACAATAGTGTTTGTCATGGCCTACCATTGAGGGGCCGCCCTTAGGGAATAGGTTAAGAGAGATTTGTTTGTTAATTACAAACGTAGACTCTCTGAAGTTTATTTCTTGTACGACATTGGATTTTTCATTTAAGTTCATATTAACCCTATCAAAATTTTATATGAGGAGTTCCCTCTAGTCTATTAAGGTCAGTTAAAAACCGGCTATTATATTTGAGATAGTATCTCGAGTGTTAATTATTTATTATTTCACAAAAGTTCAAAGCATCTTCACTCAATCTATTCAATCCCACTTTCTAAGTTGTTTTATTAGACCTGTGAGGGGCGTTGTTAGGTAATTAAAACATCCTCACTACTATTTGCAATTTGGTGTCTGAGACCCTGATATCCGTACCTGGTGCCACGAAATCTAGTCATGGGATCTCAACCCTCTACCTAGAAACCCAAGTTAGACTCGGGAACTCGATGTTTGGAATCTGAGACATTTCCCCAAATTGATCACACGTGATGGACACAAAACTCCAACTCCAGTCCTAGAAATGGGAATCATGAGAGCTAGACCGAGCATCTTAAGGTTTGGTTGTTGGCTCATGGTACGGATCTAGGTACCATGATCTAAGGTAGGACCCCTTGGGACACCTAACCCAAAAAGAAAAAAAGTTTCAGATACAAAATTAAATAATTGAATAATTTTATAACGATGCCTTTTTCCGAAAACTTTAAACTTTTGGTGAGAGTTGGTGTAAAATTCGAATCACAGGCTTCTATTTTAATTTCACATATTTTCATGCCCCTTTTTCAATTGTCTAATTTGAGATAGAAAATAGCATACGTAAATTAAAAAAGACTAACTTGAGTCTCTATATCACTCGAAATAAGACTAACAAATATTGTAGGTTGAATTTTAACTGACATAAAAGACTTCATTTTACTTTTATCTAGGTTTCATTTGTTTCATAAAAAATAAATGATTTAAAAAAATATTTTCTTAAAATAAATCGTTTATATTGTTCACAAAAATAAATGAATGAAAAACATTTTCACATTTGCAAAAATGTTTAGGCATAAATTAGTGTCAATAATAAAAATATTTTTAATTAACTAATTATTTTAAGCAATATAAATTGTTATTTTTACAAAATTTCCAAAATTATTGTCACGGCCCGCCCCTCGAGTTCGTGACAACCCCTATTTCACTTGCAATCATTTGATTTGTGACTCCCCAAGATCTGTCACCGACCGTTCATTATTAACTTTTAAGTTATGCACATACGGAAACAATTCATACTTCACCCAATCAACAACAATAGCAAGGATAACAAAAAGACAAAAAAAAATGCTTCTTTTATTTATTTACTGAGGTTACCCTAGGGAAAGTGATATATACACGCCCTTCCTTGGGCTCTTTTTCCTGCAAGCCTACACAAAAAGGGACTAGACCGGGTAACCTACTTCTACCGCTATCTACAATGGTTAGTGTTGACACCTAAATTTTGGTTATTCATTTAAGTGTTTACTAGTTGCACTAAAGATTAGGTATTAGTCTAAAAATTAAAACATCCTCACTACTATTTGTAATTTGGCATCTGAGACCCTGATATCCGTACCTGGTGCCATGAAATCTAGTCATGGGATCTCAACCCTCTACCTAGAAACCCAAGTTAGACTCGGGAACTCGATGTTTGGAATCTAAGACATTTCCCCAAATTGATCACACGTGATGGACACAAAACTCCAACTCCAGTCCTAGAAATGGGAATCATGAGAGCTAGACCGAGCATCTTAAGGTTTGGTTGTTGGCTCATGGTATGGATCTGTGTACCATGATCTAAGGTAGGACCCCTTGGGACACCTAACCCAAAAGGAAAAAAAGTTTCAGATACAAAATTAAATAATTGAATAATTTTATAACAATGCCTTTTTCCGAAAACTTTAAACTTTTGGTGAGAGTTGGTGTAAAATTCGAATCACAGGCTTCTATTTTAATTTCACATATTTTCATGCCCCTTTTTCAATTGTCTGATTTGAGATAGAAAATAGCATACGTAAATTAAAAAAGACTAACTTGAGTCTCTATATCACTCGAAATAAGACTAACAAATATTGTAGGTTGAATTTTAACTGACATAAAAGACTTCATTTTACTTTTATCTAGGTTTCATTTGTTTCATTAAAAATAAATGATTTAAAAAATATTTTCTTAAAATAAATCGTTTATATCGTTCACAAAAATAAATGAACGAAAAACATTTTCACATTTGCAAAAATGTTTAGGCATAAATTAGTGTCGATAATAAAAATATTTTTAATTAACTAATTATTTTAAGCAATATAAATCGTTATTTTTACAAAATTTCCAAAATTATTGTCACGGCCCGCCCCTCGAGTTCGTGACAACCCCTATTTCACTTGCAATCATTTGATTTGTGACTCCCCAAGATCCGTAACCGACCATTCATTATTAACTTTTAAGTTATGCACATACGGAAACAATTCATACTTCACCCAATCAACAACAATAGCAAGGATAACAAAAAGACATAAAAAAAAAATTCTTCTTTTATTTATTTACTGAGGTTACCCTAGGAAAAGTGATATATACACGCCCTTCCTTGGGCTCTTTTTCCTGCAAGTCTACACAAAAAGAGACTAGACCGGGTAACCTACTTCTACCGCTATCTACAGTGGTTAGTGTTGACACCTAAATTTTGGTTATTCATTTAAGTGTTTACTAGTTGCACTAAAGATTAGGTATTAGTCTAAAAAAAAATTCGAATTAAAAAACAGGGGGGAAGAAAGAGGCCAGGCCAGTGCTGGGCCGGCCTGGCCCCCACACGTTTTTCTTTCCTTCTCCCCACATGGGCTTGGCCCGTTTCTCTTTCGTTCTTCTTTCTCGGCCCGGCCTGCTTATTTTTCCCTTCTTCTCCCTCACGCAGAATGGTCTTCTACAGGGGAAGAAGAAAAGCGCAGGCCAGTTGCAGGTGGATCAGGGGAGCAGCTCCGACGCGATCTCCGAGTCGGGAGGACAGGATGGTCAGCAGGCTGGTGAGGCAGAAGTCAGGCACGCCTGCTGGGGGATAATAAACGAGAACTGGAGAAGGAGACCAAAAAGGGGGGAGAGGGGAGAGGACTGAAAAAATCGGAGAGAACTCGAGAGAGACATGAGGCTTCTTCTTCGGCTTGGCTTTCACAGAGAGGGAGGGAGGTGGTGAGTGAGCTTGAGAGAGAGGGAGGGACGGCCGAGAGACCGAGAAACAGACCGGGAGACCGAGAAAGAGAGAGAGTGAACCAGAGGGAAGAGGGAAGCTCGAGGGATCGGCTAGCCGTTGCCAGAGGCCGTCCGCTCGCCGTTGTCCGCCGCAACTTTACCCCAAACGAGGTAGGTCCCCAGCATCCCCGTAGTCCTATTTCGGAAAATACCGGGCTGGAGCTCGCGGCCGACAGGCTCGCGCAACCTCCGGCACTCGTCACCCTTTCATTTTGTTCCCACGTTACTTGTATGTCATGTTTGAAGGCCCCTAAAGCATTTTCGAGGCTCGGTTGAGCCGGAAACCTTTGAATTTGGTAGTGCCCGTCAACTATTCGACAAAATGCCCGAGTGAGGTCCGGCGCCGATTTCGATTCGTTTGGTAAAAACCGAGTCGCCATTGCCCGTCTGACATCGTGAGGGTGTCCCAGCGGCGTCTGTTTGTCCAGTCAGCCAAGGTTCGTCTTAGTTTGGCTGAGGGTGTCCTTAGTGTCACGGTTTATTGCCTTCTCCGGCGACCTTCGGAAACACCGGCTGGCTAGAGGCCTGCGGCGCGAACGACCGACGCCAGGCGATGGCCTGGTGACAACCCCAAAAGCCGGCAGCAGCTCGTCATGCGTAGAGGCTGGTTCCGGCGAAGAAGAGGGTGGAGAAGCATGCAGGCACGTCGGAGGGGAAGCATGCAGAAGAAGACCATAAAAAAATAAAAAAAAACAATAAAAACAATAGGAAAATAGGAAAAAAACCAAAAATAAAAAAAAAATGGGCTGTGATTTTAGTTTGGTTATTGGGCTGAATTCGTCGCGGGCCGGGAATAGATTTGACTGAAGATAGAAATCAGAAATGGGTCTTTTTCTATAAAAAAAAAAAAACGAATTTTTGTGGGCCTTTTTGTTAGTCTCTAGTGATTTAGGGTCGGTCTTTTGACCTAGTCCGAATTATTATTTTTATATAAAAAGAAAAATCAAAAAAATTTAGAAAATAATATTTAAAAATCATTAAAAATTTGAAATTTCAGAAAATTCACAAAATTCATGGAAAATTCAGAAACCTGAAAATTTATAAAAATTTTCGAAAAAATATTCAAAAATATTAAAATGTTAGAAATTCCAAAAAAAAATTCAAAAATCCCAAAAATTCCAAGTTTGTTTTAGAGTTTCCTAAAAAGTTTTAGAATAATTGTGGGATCAATTTTCTCTTAAAAATGTCAAAAAATCATCGGCCTAAGATTATGCTTAAAATTATGCGATGGTTATGATTTCCCCCTTAGTTTAATTAGGATTGCCATTTATTTATCTCTTAATGTTAGGTGTTTATTTTCCCTTACAATTTATTTAATGTGTTCTTTAATCACTAATTGTTATTTTGATAATTGTGCACACGCATGATCACATCATATGTTAGCAATTGAATCTAAAATCAATCCAAACTGCCTAACGAATGTCTTTTTAAAATGAACAAGATTAGGTACCAAAATGATACTAATTGGCTAATTAGTATAATCAAATCATCGACCTTAGATTCTTTAATTGCGTAGAAAGTAAGGCACGCTCCCATGTCTCACTTGGTTTCTAGCCAACCCCAATAGGGTAGTGGCGACTCCTTATTATAAGATTTTCATGAACACTCAATGTCATACAGGGTATGGGCTTGGGAGAGCCTATGTCTAATGAGGGTTCTGGACCCACCTTTCGGACAATACTCCTAAACCTATTTAGATATTTCTTTCCCTCTTGAGACGAAAAAAAATAAGTCGTGACAGTTAGTTCAAAAAGTAGGCCTCAAACGCATACGTGAAGAATTGATCCACGTCTTCCTCCGCATCCTCCTTTGGGTCCTCCTCCCCCGTAGTTAGGTTCTCTACCGCGCTGTCAGGGACATCGACGACCATGGGTTCCCAAACCTCATGGGTGGAACCATTAGCAGGAGGCCTGTCGAATCCCCCAATGGGGCCGAAGAGCTCATCACCCTATTACATGAATGAGGCCTTGAAAAAGTGTGGAGTCCACCCAATCAAGCCATCGTCCACCCAGACTGTGGTGATGTGAAGCTCATAGATAAAATGGTGACCTGGAGCAAGTCGCAACGAGACCACAGTATCCATGTCCATCGAGACACCGAACCTCATTGGGAGACGTGCCATGCTAAGGTCTTGAAAATGGTTATACAATAACTAGTAAGATAAAATTTGAGTAAGTTCATAGCATAAACCTCGATTAGGAGACCTACTCATCTCGGGTGTGCCCTAACGTGTTTTTTTGTATCGCCCACAATTCAACAATAGAAGAATATCTATTCGACCATTATTAGACGCACGACTAGGCCGAAACTCATAAGCAATTACTATTGCAATCATAGGTATCCTTACCTCGCTTTTAGCACGCACACAACCTGCATGATATAGTTTATTATATGTCCACCTCAATTCAGCAAATATATCAAACAATTAAAACACTTTTCAAGTTGTCCCATGCACCATACACTCACTCGTGTTCCGATTATTAACAACATTTTGGGGAATTTACTTCCGACACATAAGTTGGTAGTCTACCGGCATAACCGAGAATCGCCCACCCCATTGGGCACGGCTACCTCTGGCGCCCGGAGACATTCCCGAAAGAGCATAGGCCTAGCCTCTACCACGACCTGCATCCAGACCCTCGCCGGGCATTCCGATAATACGAATTTCGTCAATCAGAGATCCCCCACCTGGTGACGGGCTCTTATGTGATCATGCAAGCATACCAATTAATCATGCTCATTTGATTATCTTTCAAGGCGGCCAATACAGATATGATCCGTGCTTGTACATGATAATTCACGCTAGGAGGTGAAATCCTCTAAACAAACTCTAATAACATACTCTACTATGGATCAGAGTTTGTTGCTTTGGATAAAGCTACTGAAGAAGCAGAATGGCTTCAACATTTTTTAGACGATGTTCCAATATGGCCAAAACTTATGCCTACAATTTGCATACACTGTGACAATCAAGCGGCAAATGCAAAGGCGCATAATGTGATTTATAACGGTAAGTCTAGACACATTCGTCGTAGACATGATACCGTAAGGCAATTACTCTCAAATGAAATTATTTTTTTACACTTTGTAAAATCAAAGGAAAATATTGCAGATCTGCTAACAAAAGGTTTGTCAAAAGAGTAAATAAACTGCGCATCAAGGGGGATGGGTTTAAGAACCTTAACCCAATAAACAGATTTCATGATGGAAACCTAACCTATGCGATTGGAGATCTTATGATCTAGGTTCAATAGGACAAAGCAAATTCTGAAAACTCTAGTATAAGCACCGTCTCCTATTCCAATGATGCAATAGTACTTTCCTACAACGTTATTAAGGGTACACTATGCATTTAATGATTCATATAACTTGGAATATAACATCTAAGTAAGATATGGTAGGATATCTTTAATAGGAATGCACCTATATACGTGAAACTAGCCGACTCTATGAAAATATTTAAAGGCTAGATTTTCTAAAGCACGCATAAATCCTGAGAGGTTCAAGGCCGAAAGAACGAACACAACCGAGAACCAATCTTGAATTGGAAATATTCTATGTGAGGTTTATTGTCTAGGTTTACACAAACAACTAGTGATTCAAGGCTCAATCCATCGACTAGTTAAGTAAATCCAATAGGCTTTTACTAAAGAAGGTTCAAAGTGAAAGCTACCTATATTGATACGGTGTATTTCAACATGTATGTTCAGATTCCTTCAAGTAAAAAATGTTTTGTTAATCTATTAATGTAGGGGATTGTTATAAATATAGTTAATAGATCAACAAAAGCCAACAAATTAAGATATGTTTTTTCTATTCACGTATCTATTTGTATATTTATTGAATTCATAAATTTCTTAGATACATATTGAATTCATGAATCTCTTGGATTCACGTATCTCTTGACTCATGAATTTCTTGGATATATGCGTCTATTTAATTCATGTATCTCTTATGTACATGAATTTGAAAGCTTTATAAATAGATAAGAGCTGTTGACACCTAAATTTTGATTGATCATTCGTAATTTAATGCACAAAAATTTAGGGATTAATTTTAACCCCTAAACAAAAAATATTAGGATTAAATTACATAGCATATAGTTTTAGGAACATTTATTATTGCATTTGCATTGGACTTGTGGCAGATGGGTTTCCATTGATGATTCTAAGCTTTAATTTAACAAATTAGACTAAGCCCACAATGAAAAAGAATTTGGTTAAGCCCATTAAGCAGTAACGAATTGGAATATGAGAATGTTCCTGAGAATATTCACATTATTTAAGAAATGTGTCGGATAAAATATTCTTGTTAAGGGATGACGAGTTGGAATATGAGAATATTCCCGAGAATATGATAATGTTCCCGAGAATATTCTCATTATTCAGGAAAAGTGTCGAATGAAATATTGGAAACATATTGCACGTGGGATACAAGAGCTAAATATGCAACATGCAAATTTATCATTTTTCCTTAAATAAC
Organism: Corymbia citriodora subsp. variegata; assembly: GCA_014858505.1. Classification (NCBI taxonomy): domain Eukaryota; kingdom Viridiplantae; phylum Streptophyta; class Magnoliopsida; order Myrtales; family Myrtaceae; genus Corymbia; species Corymbia citriodora. The sequence continues at coordinate 23,930,747 of CM026420.1, read as the reverse complement.
ATCTTTTTCTCACCTATAAAAAGGGGGTCACAAACACTGAAGGAGACACAAAAAAAAAACACAGCCACAATTGAGAGAAAAAAAGCGGCAGTGCAATATAGAGAGAGAGGAGAAAAAGCGTCTCTTTTTGCTGTAGGTCTTGAAGGTCGGCTCACAAAAGGAGGCCTTTTCTCAAGAGACAATGGAGAAAGGATCGTGAGACGTGGAGACAACCAGCAAAGTCAAAGGAGAAAGGAAGTGAAAGGGGAATCGAGCGTCCTCCTCCGAATTTTTCAATCATTCTGACAACCATCGCGTGCGGTCTCGCTCTCATGTTGCTGTCCACGTTTCAACGATATTCCCAGCAATTTCTTGGCGGCGATTCCACAATTCAAATCAGTCCATGCCGCCACAATTCAACCCAACTCTAGCGTGAATTGCTCTCACGTCACCGTCACACCTTTGCCATCCGCCTTGAAGCATCGTTGATTACAATCCCCGCGATTTGTTACTCGTCCGAACTTGGAAAGAATAGACAAGGTAGGTAAAGTTCCTATCTAAATTAATTCTTGAATATTTTATTTCCTCGTTTGAAGTATTGCATGCTTGATTGAATTCCGATTGAGTGAGGTCGTTGTGTCGTGTTAAAAATTCTCAATAATCAAAAATATTGAGCCGCGAGACGTCGGATCAGTTTTTTGATTGTTTTGATTTTCTATCTTGGGTCGGACTAAATTGTGTGCTTTACATGATCGGTTGCATTATATGTGTTGATTTTTTTTAGTAAGATTACGAAAAATGCATAAAAAAAATATGTTGCATAATAGGGTAGATTAATGCATTTCATGTCATATTAGTCTTATAGTTTACATTGCATATGATGTAGAAGCTTAGGAAATTTCATTAGTTAAATAAATATATATATATATATATATATATATATATATCCATAAGGGGTTAGGATCGTCGGATCTATAGAGAGAGACGAAAGAAGATAGAAGAAAGCAAACAGATCTGGAGATCTGGGTATATGGGTTAACTGGATCTATTTATGATATTGAAGAACTCCAAGGGTTCTATGTCTCTGAGGAAGTCAAAGAACTCAGCGAGTTTTGTGAATGTGGATATGATATCGTAGAGTAACTCGAAGGATAGAGTTATGGTATAAAGAAATTTAACTAAGTAAAGAAATGACATATAAGTGAAGATTAAACTAAGCAAAATCTCAAACATTAAAGATTATATGTAAAGCAAATGATATGTAAATTATGAAGAGCAAAATTATGCAGAAACACCAAGGTATGAAGAAACAGACCATATAGGTGGTAATATGAAGATAATATGGAAGTATATGTTACAGATCTGAAAGACTGTAAATTACAAGTGCATAAACTAAAGAAAGTACAAGTGCAGGAATTAAATCAACTGCAGAAAGAAACTAAAACCAGTTTCAGATCTGGGGCGGTAATCCACTCTCCGTCACTGAACTGATATGGAATATGAAAACAGATCTACCGACTATGGATGAGTCAGGATCTGATATGAAGAAATTATGGTTTGATTTTCGAAAACTTACTCGAAACCAGAGGGATACTTCTGGGTGAAGAGGGTTTCCGAGGATTTCTGGGTATGAAGGTGAGGAACTGTGGAGAGGGTTTCAAGGGTTTCGAAGAGCTCTCAGATGTGTTACACAAATGCCTCCCCTTTTTCTGAGGATGTGGTTTCTTTTTATAGTGCGCGTGCTACAGTGTTTACTATTTGAAAAAGTACAAGTGAACAGTAAAAGTGAACAATACTTTTACAGTATAAATGAACAGTAAAATAGTATTTATGGGGACGCCAAGTGGTATGTTGAAGTTGCTTCATAGCTTCCTTCCTGGCTGTCGGAAGAGTTTTGAGCTATACTTTCAATTTGGCCAACATGATGTAGTTGACTGATTATGGCATAGCATTCTTCTTTTGTGCTTGCTGCAGCAAGGGTTGCCATTATTTGTGATTTTTCTTAGAGATATGCAATTTGGTTTGATGGTTTTTGGGGTTGGTTGGTGTTCAACCATTTCCGAACCATGGATTCTGTTCCCCATTCTTGGAACCTGAACTTATCCCACCATTTTGTTTTATGCTGTCTGATGAGTATGGGTATTTGTTCGTTGTGAGAATATGCAAATTCCCAGCCGGTAACCCATGATATTCTGAATATAGCAAAATAATGAAGTAAACATGGGAATCTTATGTCATGTTGGGATGGATGAAATTCTTTTCTGAATAGTTCCCATCCTGGAATGAGTGTTGGATGGAGAATTTGTTCAGTTGGTCCGAAACATGCCCACCAGTTGATAAACCAGTTTGAGAGATTTTGTCTGGTAAATTTATCTTTGAAGTATACAAGCCATGTATGCTTCATTTGGTTGTTTTGTCTATAGAAGGTGTTCCACCAGGCTTGCTGGTAGTCCTAGTATGAGTATGACACAGTATGGTAGGCTTTGTGTGAGTCTGGCATTGAATTTTTTGAGTGTATGGGGTTCTTCTGTCCATTCATTAGGATATATGATCCTAAGAATCTAGATAGTAGAGTAAAGGATATAGTTGCTGTCATTTTTATCACAGAAATGGTTGAATTTGGCTGATTCAGTTTCAACCAGAATCTGTTCATAAAATGTCAATGGTTTGCTTATGTCATATGGTTTAAAATACCATCCTTCTGGAAATATGTTTTTTGCAAATTGATTAGGGTTTTTGTCATAAAACCCATCTTCAACTGTTAGTATTAATGCATATTTTTCTTTTTGGAAAAATTGGGACCTCGTTTGTTGAGAGGTCATTTGTTGGGAGGTTTCTGCTGGTCTAATGATCACTTCATTAAGTAGACTTTTCTGCTTCATGAGTTGATATTCTGCCTGTCTCTGGGTTGCCAATGGTGATGGGTTCTCAGTCATTACTATGGGTTTATCAGTTTGTGTATATGGTGGTTGGTTGAGGAGTTTGTCTTTTATCTGGCTATGGTGATAGTAGGCCTTGATCGCATCCATATTTTCTTTTGAGAATACTGTGGCAAGTGCAGCGAAATTTATGGATGCGTCGGCATCAGATAAGGTTTGGTTATGTGGTAATTGGTGATGGTAGTATTTTCTTTCAGGTTTAAGACCCGATTCTTCTACGGCTTGTGCCCAAGATTTGGGAGCTATGGGTTTTGTGGCTATTTTTGTATTGGATGCTGACGATTCATCTGCTATGGTTTTGCCTTTGTCTTTTTTCTTGGATCATGGCATGGTTGTATCCCCTGTAAAAATTCTCTTGTAAGGAAATCAGGCAGGCAATTTGATGAACCATTTATAAATTGTATATCAAAATCAAAGACAGAAAGAATGGCCTGCCATCTTGCAAAAATTTGTTTTGATACAATATTTAAAACATCCTTTTGTAAAACATCTTTAGCAGATTTGCAATATATTCTTAATAAGAATTTTTGGTTTAAAAGATCTCATTGGAATTTGGAAATGGAAAGGACTATAGCAAGTATTTCTTTCTTGATAGTGGAGTAATTTTGCTGAGTTGGATTCCAATGCTTGGATATGAATTGTACGATTGATTCTTTGTCGTTATGAGCTTGTTTTAGTATTCCTCCATATCCTATTTTTGAGGCATCAGTTTCAACTATTTTGAATGCATTTGGGTCAACTAAGTGAAGAATTGGTATGGTTTTGATATGAGTTTTGATGGTCCTAATTGTATTGGTATGAACATCTGTCCAAGGTGGAGGATTCTTTTGTAACCTTTGGTGTAAAGGTTTACAAATAATACTAATATTGGGGAAGAAATCGAGGACATAATTGAGACTTCCTAGAAAACGTTGTAATTGGGTTTTATCTTTAATTTCATCAGGGAATTTATCAGTAAATGAAATTGATCTTTCGATAGGGAAAATTGTTCCTGAATGGATATTATGTCCTAAAAATCTAATCTTAGTTTGAAATAATGAAACTTTAGAGGGGGAAATTGCGAGACCACTTTTTACCATGATTTTTATGAATGTCGAAATATGCTTGAAATGTTGTTCTATTTCTGAAGAGAAAATCAGGACATATCTATGTATGTTATGATAAATTCTGAATAGGGATTGAAGATATCATTCATGATTCTTTGGAATTCTGAAGGGGCATTTTCAGGCCGAAAGGTATTACATTCCATTCATATTGACCAAAAGGGACAGTAAAGGCAGTTTTATATTTGTCTTGTTCCTTAATTTGTATTTGCCAAAATCCTGATTTCATATCAAATTTGGAAAAGATTTTTGCTTTACAGAGTCTATTTAATAGGTCTTTTTTATTAGGAATTGGGTATCTTATCCATCTAAGGGCTGTGTTAAGAGGCTTATAATTTATAACAAGTCGTGGGACTCCTCTTTCTAATTCCGCATTCTTGTTAACGTAGAAAGCAGAACAACTCCATGGTGACTGGCTTTTTCTTATGAGTTTTTTCCCTAAGAGGTCTTTAATTTCTTTTTGACAAAAGTTTAGGACTTCATGATTCATTTGGGTGGGACGAGCTTTTGTTGGTATATCGGTTTCAACAAATCCTTGTTCGTATGGAAGTGAAATGATATGGTTTTTTCTTTCCCAGAAGGTGTTGGGTAAGGTGGAGCATATGGTTTTTTCTATTTGGAATTGAAGGTTATTTATTTTTTCTTTAATGTTTGTTTTTGTAAGGTTTTCTTCTAGTCTTTTGAATTCTAAGTCTTCTTTTAAAAATTCAAGTTGCGTCTCCTTATCTTTAATGAGAGAATTGATTTCTGAAATAGATTTTTCTTGTAAAGAATTTAAGACCCGATTTTGAGGTTTGGTGATGATATTTTCTTATTAAGAAAGTTGGTTTCAATTCCTTCATTATCGACGGTGAAAGGTTGGATTAATTGGATGAAGGGAGTTCCTAAAATGACTTCTTGTCTCATATTTTTAACAAGGAGGAAGGAAGTTTTGTAAGAAACTTGGTTTTTTATTACAAGGGCTTCTGGTAATTTATAATTAATATTAAGTTTATCCCCAAAAGCTGATTTCAAAGTCTCAGAGGTTTTATCAAAATATTTTGTTGGGACAAGGCCTTCTTTGATGCAATTAAGGTCTGCTCCAGTATCAAAGAGAGCCGTTGTTTCAATCATATATTCATTATTAATTTTTATAGAAATATTTATTATCCATTTTCTGGATGTAATTTCTGTTAATAACATTAGGAAACCTGGGTTTGTTGTTTCTCTGTCTGGGTAAACAACAGTATTGGTTTCTTCAGGTTTGCTGGTACTGGATTTTGAAATGGCTAATTGGATTCTATATATGTCATTGGACATATTCTTTTGAGCATTTTTTAAAGCTTGAATTTCCACCTTTTGTGCTTTAATTTCATTCTAGAGGTCATTTATATTGACAGGTCTAGTTTGGGTTTTATTTCTGCTAAGGATTTCCTTGAGATTGTAGGAAGAACTTCCTTTGGAAACTATGTTCATGGAGGAATGGAGTCGGTTAAGGTATACTTGTCTATCTTCGGGGCTTTCTATTTGGTTAGCTGTGCTAAGGAGAAATTCTTCTTCTTTAGTGAGCATATTCAGTTGTGGAGAAGTATCTTTATAATCAGAATCTGATGATGTGTCTAATTCATTGGCTTGTAAACCTTCTTCTATTGACTCGCTAGAAGTAGAACTAGTATCAGTTTGGGCAAGCATCTCTTTTAATTGATGTAATATGTTTTCTTCTAGACACAACTCATCTAATTTTTTGTTGATTCTACAGTATTTAGCAGTATGGCCTTTGTTACCGCAAGAGTAACATTTGACGTCTTTGTAATTTTTTCTTGTGCTATTATATTGTTTTTTGTGTCTGTAGTTTTCTTTATGAGTTTTGGTATTTTTATCAGAATTTGGTTTTCTGTGATAAGACCTTCGGTTCTTGTAATCTTTTTCTTTGGGGTAATCTCCTTTACATTTGGATTTTGTCTTGCTATCATAAAAAGGGTCGTATTGGGCACAGAAATCTCCTAATGTTTTGTTACTTAGTTTTTTCTCTTTTTTAAGTTGTTTTTGTAACTTGATAGTATTACACATTTGGGTACCTTGTTTGTAAACATGTGAGACTATTTCTCCATAGGAAAGGTGGTCATAAGGAATTTGTCCATTATTATCTTCTCGTATTTTGTCTCAGACTTGGTCTCCTATAAGTTTTGATATTCCATCTAAAAACTTTTCTTTCCAGAAAGGTTGATTACAATCAGGTCTGATCAGGACTCTATGGAGGAATAAATCTTTATATTCGCGAAATGTCCCTAATAATTTACATTTCATATTGGATAAGAGTTCTTCATTCCTATCTCTAAGATGTGATGGATCTCCTATAAAATGTTGAAAAATGGAATATATGAGAGTGTTAACGGCATCTGGGATGGAATGGCCATTATCGTCAAAAATTATTTGACCGACATCATCTCTTTTGTAAGCTAATAGGATTTGTGTTTTCTGTTCCTCAGTAAGATAGTTATCCCACCATCCTTTTAATTGGCCAGTGAATCCGGCTATTAAAAGGTTAACAACTGCTTGGTCAGAGACATCTTGCTGGGTTTTATAAGCATTAGCAAGCATTATCATATTATTAAGTATATTTAAGAGATTTGATTCGGCAATGCCATCAATGTTCCATTCATAAATAGCATCAAGAGAGTACTTATGTTGTGTTCTTTGGGAAGAGGATTCTTCTAGGGCTATGTCTGGAGGAGTGGCTCTTTGATGGTACAATTTTTGGGGTTGTCGCCAGTTAAAATTATTCATCTCATTGATGGATTCCTCATCGGAAGACTGTATTTTGTCGAGGGTGCTAATGGTAGGTTTGGATTTATCAAGAGTATCTCTAACAGTTAATCCTTGAATCATAGGAGTTATTATTATAGGTTTTGACTCTTCTTTTATTGAGAGTCTTTTTTGTTCTAAGACTTTGGTAAATTCGGGGCTAAATCTTTTTGGTAATTCAAATGTTTTAAACAAGGGTTGTTTGGCGGAGTCTACTTTAGGGTTTGTCTGAGTAGAATTTTGGATTGTGGATTCTATTCTAACTAATTGATTTCCTATTGTTGCCAGGTGTTGGTTGGTATAATTGTTTTGTTCAATTATCTTGGGAATATTAACAGATTCTTCTATTTTATCAGCAATTTTGAATGGTGCGGCTGTAACCTGGTTGTCTCCTACTTGGATGGTTATTCTCCTAAGTGGTGGATGTAGTGATTCTATAATATCTTCATTTTCAAGTTTCCATTTGTAATGGTGTTCTAATACCATTATTTCTTTTGGTTTTAGGAACTGTTCTTCAAACCAGTCAAAGAAGAATATGTGGGTTTCATTTTTGTATATATAATCATAATACTGTTTTTTGATTTCTTGAGCGGAATCGGCAAAGGTATCGAAGAACCATTGTCTAATGGTTGTATTTTCTATTGAATGAAATTCCTGGTTTAGAAAGGCTCTATTTGGTTCAAATTCTTTTTCTAATACATTTAGTTCACTGCCGATCTAAGAAAAATTGGGAGAATTCATTCTTTTTATAACAGGTTCAGTTTCATTTTGTTGGTAAATAGGTCTAGTTATTCCTGATCTATGGTCAAGACCATTGATTTCTAGCTCAAGAGGAGCTGTTGGAATTTCTCTATGTGTTTGTAAATTTTGAGGAGTGGTGTCTTGTTTTGGGGTAATTTTATGAGTACTGGACGTACTTGGTGGTATGGTAATTATTCTAGGTAGATTGGGACGTTGATCAATTGAGGTTCAAGCGGTGGCTGTATGAAAAGAAGGGTTTGATCTTAAATCAAAAGATCGTCTTGGAAATTGGATAGTGACTCTTCCTTCAGGATGTTGGACAATATTAGTGGGTTCTGAATTTTGGACAACTGGTTGGGGAACCTTGTTCTCTAATTCTCATTGGTCTGATAAGGTTACTTCATCCCAATTTATGGATCTAGGGATTGTGGTATTTGCTCTGGAAATGTCAGTTTGAAGGAAAAGGGTTTCTCCTTTTGGACTTCTTTTGAAGGCATTTTCTCCAAAAGCTGAAGCCATTGCTTTATATTGAACTCTATAAACAATAGCTAAAGGAATGGATCCTTCTACTACATTGTAATTATGGATCTTTACTTGTAAGGTAAGGGCTTTGAGGACGTTTTTATCTTTTAGTGAGACTGTGAAGTTGGGGTAACAATCAAAGTGTATGGGACCTTTGCAAAGGCTAGTTTCTATAGTTCCTAATATGGATTCCTCATAATCTAAGAGACGTGAATCTCTTAAAACTAAAAGGAGGGTTGTGTTAAGTCCTTCTTTTGTAAGGGGTTTTGCTCCTACTTGAACTAAGCCTATGTGAAGGTAATTGTATTTTTCTCTATGTTTCTTAATGGAATTTGGGTCAAGAAGGTAGACTTTTTGGTATGAATCTGAAAGCTGAATATCTCTTTCTTCGATAGCTATGATATAATCAAATTTTTTGAAAAGATTTCTAAATTTGGACTGCTTATAAATTTCTTTAAGCTGGACTTTGGGTATTTCCCAGTTGTCTATGGATCTATTGAAATCTTCTATTTTTATTTCTTCTCTATGAATAGAACCTAGATCTGGGTCCTTGACAGAAAGAGAATCAAAGGAAGACATGGATGTTGTATCTAGGGCCATACTTGACGGATCGGAACTAGTTCTTCTATAAGCGAACCGGTACTAACTCTTTGTATCCCCACAAAGGGGCATTTACCAAGCCACACAGGATTTATCGCCTCCCTAGGACTTATGACCTAACCTGCTTGGTCGAAACGTGAAGAGTACCAACGAATGGGTACTCGATATATATATATATATATTTTAACAAAAAGGACATAAAAAATAAAAATAAAAGATCATGCATATGCATATAGTGAAATACATCATTCATCCTACATCATGTAGCACATGCATATTTAGATAGATTGCACACATGTTGCAATAGTTTTCAATTAACATATGTCATTAGAGTTAGGCCATTTGAATTGCACGTCATATGTTGTTAGAGTAAGAATCATGCATATTAAATCTAAACTAGAGTTATTTATATAATTAATTTTAGAAAAATCCAAAAAAAGTAAATGTCATCCCCTTTAGAATTTATGTTTTGGTCATGCATTTTAGTTATAGCTTATTTTGTTTTAAAGTTGATCATGATTTTTATATTCGTCCTTTTGGATTTACTGAATGTTATTGATTGTGATTTGCATGACCACTCATTTCCATGTTAGTGGCTTAGGTTAAAATCAACCAAGATTGCTTGCAAAAAAAGAAAAAATTGAAACTTAAAGAGAAAGGGTACCGAAAGGGCGCTAGTTTAACTTAGCGTAATCATGTCCCCGAACCTATTGAATCTTTGGTTCGCAGAAGTAAAGTATTATCCCATACTTTACTTGGGTTTCTAATCAACCTTAATTGATTAGTGGCGGCTCCTAATTATATAAAATTACATGTTTAAATAGGTCAAATTTGCGGTTGCGGTTGGTAGGGCTTGAGAGAGTCCGCACTAAGTCTTCGGACTTAGTAATCCATTAGTCTTCCCTTGGTGTTTCACCTTCGAGGAGGTCGCGACAAGAGCATAGAGCTTCATCAGAAGTTTTTTTTTAATCAATTTTGATCCATATTCATGTAATGTAGATCTAGTGACCCATACCCGACCCAACCCGTATTACTAAAAACCATTATTATTGTAGAGAAACCCAATCACTCTAAGCTTTATACTAAATGAATAAAACTTTAAATCAAATTAAAAAAATAAAATAAAAAATAGTAAATAAAATAAAAAAATGTAGAAAACCTATAAATTAAAATATTTTTAAAGAATTTCACCAATTAAATATATCTTTGTAAAAAACATATAAATGGCAAGCGGTGGAGACAAAGATGGAGTGTCGCAGTCACTAGTAGGTCACCACTACTCACCGAGCTTGAGGATGCCTCAAAGAAGAAAAACACGTTTTACAGTTGAGTTAAAAATAGGTTGAAAATGATTCATACGTTCTATAGTTGAGTCGAAAATGTGTCACATATTCTGACCCATTAAAATAGAACATTACTCACAATATGGGTTAATGACCCATCTTGACGCCCTTACACATATGTAACCGATAACCTTTACCAATCTTTAGTCCAAAAAACATAAAGAAAAAATTTTAAAATTATTTAAAAAAATATCAACATTAGCGCCAGTCATAAGTAGAATAGTTGGCATCTACGACTATAATTTATGGGCAAAATTTGGCCGAATAAAATCAATCTGCAAAATAGAAAAAGATTTATGAGTAAAGTGGCACAAGTACAATTTTAGAATATTTTTTAGTAATTTATCCTAACATTCTCACACAAGTTTTTGCCTCACTCCCTTTTTTTAACAGTCTTACTCACTACATTGCTTTTCTCTACACAAGTTTAAAAAAAAAAATGCTGCCTATATATAGAGAGATTCCCACCGACATAATGAACTCATCTATAATTACAAACTTTAACTTCTCCCAGTGATTTCAACCACACAACTCAACTATCACTAAAAGACTTCAACACCACAAACAACAACTACCTACCGTAGATATTTAGGCTTCGTTTATTTTATGAAAAATGAATAATTTAGAAAATATTTTCCTAAAAATAATGACTTCTAAAATTGAATGAACGAAAAATATTTTCATCGTCCATAAAAAATTTTAAACATAAATTGTTGAAATTAATGAAAATAATTTTCATTAATATTTATCTCAAGCAATACAAGCAGTTATTTTAAAAAATATATATCTTCTAAATGATTTATTCTCTGCCAAACGAACGGAGCCTTAGTCTCCATTTGTTTCTCGGGAAAAAAAACTCCCAAAACAATGTTCTTCGGATTTTCCGACATTCGCTCCATGGAAAATGAACTAGTTGGGAAAAAAAATTTCCATCAATGAAAAAAATCTAACGGAAAAAGTCTTCTAAAATAAAGGGAAATGTTTTTCGCTTTTCAAGTAAGGAAAACATTTTCCTCACTCACTCTCTTTTATCTCACACTCTCGCACTGCCCTACTAGCCTCCTCTTGTTTGTTTTGTTTTTCCTTATTTTTCTTTTTTATTCAATTTTTTAATTATTTTTAATTATTTTCTTTCTTTCATTTTTTTTCCTTCTTTCTTGACTGGTCGTTGGCCACATGTGAGTCTCAAGCTCGAGCTAGGCACTTGCCAAATTAGCAAGTGTGAGCATCAAGCTCCCTTGCCTTGAGCCTTGCTAGATCAACGAGCCTTTTTGAGGCCAATGAGCTCAAGGATGAGTTCAAGGCTCATAGGAATCTAGCAAGTCTCAAGCTCACCTTTGGCCAGTAGCTAGCCATCGTCGTGGCCATCAACCTACTGAAGAAGAAGAAGAAGGAAAAGAAAAAAATAAAATAAAGAAAGAAAAAAACAATTAAAAATTCAATTTTAAAAAATTAAAAAGAATGCACGAAAGAAAATCAAATCAAACTTTCTATACTAAACTGTAGAAAATATTTCCTAATTCATTTTCAACTTTCAATCATATTTACTAGAAAAACGCCATATTTTTGGCAAAACGAACAAAGCTGTAGTCCCAGATAAATTTAAAAAGTGGAAAGAGAGGTGGTGGTTCTACAAAAGTGACCACATTTCCTGGCCACCGAGGATTGGTCTTCAAGGTGGACTCCAGCTGCACCACGCTCGACAGAAAGCTTGCACCGCTTGACAGTCGTTGTCGTGCCACCTAATTCAGCGTCGCCATCAGCTATGATCGGCTTGAGATAGTCGACGCATGGGGTCCTGGCCCTCTCCTCTCGGCTCAGGCTTTTTCACGCCTCTCTCTCTCCCTCCCTCTCTGTGCTTACGATCAGGTATTGTTGAGCAAAAGAAAGGTGTTCGACCTTGTTCGGGATGGTGTATCCCAGGGATATTCAGCGAGGTCTGGCCCCAGTTTGTCGGTGGACGCGTGGATCAACGGGCACTGTCGACCAGATGCGTGCATCGGGTCCTAGTGAGTGGCCATCGTGGTCACTTGCACGGGCGTGCCAAAAGTCCCGTTGGTTGAGCCGTCGGGCTTGGTAGGTCTTCAGGGTCCTCGAGAGCTTCTTCACCATCTGATTCGGGCCATAGCATCGTCTCAGGTTGTCCCTTCACACCACGCCATCTTTAGCTGTGAAATGTCGCTGGGTTAGCTCAGAACCTCTCGGAGCTCCACCATCCTTGCACAGCGGCAGCTTCAGCTTGGGAACCCCCCTTTTCTTCCTCCATTCTCTACTCAGATTTCGACCATTTATCGGACACTTCTACAAATCTTGAGTGACATCATATGTCAAGCAATTATCATCGAATCTCAATATATATAGCTTGAAAAGTTTCATCGTCATTAGAAAACACTAAATATATAGGTTTGAGAGTAGCAAAATGTACTTTTGCTTTTTTGTGCTGTTGGAGATGGTGGTATCACATAACATATACAATTGAGTAAATTAGTGCAATTTAATATGTAGTCTCCTTTCTTTTGTCAAACTGGATTATTGTCACTGGGCCCTGATCTTTGTTCATGAGTTTGTTTTTATGCAAATCCAATACGAAATCAGCATCAAACGTATGCACATATGGAAGGAATCAAATGGACAACACAAGGAAGAACCTCTCAAACAAGAGTCCTTTTGATGGTAACTTAATGCTCAAGATAAACAAACATAACATAATCTGCAGGTGCTGAATTTATGTGGCAATACTAATCTAATGTAGAATAACAAGACATTAGTTTGAAGTCTCAAGCATTGCACGGATTTGTCGCGACCTCACCTCGGGTGCACCACCTAGGGTTTGACTAATGAATTACTAAGTCTAGACTTAGTTCGAGCTCTCCCAAGCTCATACCAATTCACGACTTAGGGTTTAAGTTTTTTTAACATGCTAATGATTTTCACTTAGGAGTCGCCACTAATCTATTTTTGGTGAGTCGATTAGAAACCCAAGTAAAGTAACGGGAGAATTACTTCACTCCTACGAACCAGAAACTATGGGATCAGGGACTTGATTATGTTAGATTTCTCTAACGCCCTTTCGTTACCTTTTCTCTTTTATTTGAAAAAAAATGATTTGCCGGCAGTTTGCATTGATTTTAATTTAATCTTTAACATGTAATGTGATCATACGAATGCGCAATCATAATTTAACACTCAATAAAGCAAGTGATATATAAATTGCAAGCATAAGGAAGAAATACTTACCTCGAAGCAACGAAAGCATCTGCAATATTAGTTAGAAAACCACATCAACCTAAAAGTGATTTCTAATTAATACGCAATCACTCGAATTTTGAATTTTCTCTTATTTAATGAGGCCTAAAAAAACTAAGTGCAATGCATGCGATGACGTGCAAAAGTGTCTAACTATAATAACATGCCACGTGCAACCTAATATGCAAATTATATGTTACGTGACATTAATTATTTAACTTAATCTAATGCTAGAAAATATATAATGCAACTATCCTAGCATGCCACGCATTCGAATGACCCTAAACATGCAATGACTAGATGACACATGAAAGATGACCTAATTCTAGGTGACATGAGCATGGCAATTTTTATGTTTTTTTTTTTATAATAAAAATTCGGAATTAAGAAACAACCTATATGCAAACTATCCATCTAACTAAACTATATTTTTTTTGTGGGTTTTCAATTCGAGCAGATGCATCAAGAAAAGCATGGTAACAAATTAGGCAAGATATTTTCCACATCCATTTAATTTTGGAAACAAATAAAATCGACGAATCGTATCTCGGGCATGAGATCGGATTAGCCAATATTCCAGAAAATCGCAAATCGTATCTCGGGCGTGAGATCGGATTGACGATTTTTCCGTGCGATTGCGAGTCATAGTTCGGACATGAAATCGAACTGACAATTATAAGCACATTGTAAAACAAGGAAAATTTCCTAGTTCACGAGGGGTCATGAAATCTTTTGGATATGACAATATTGATCAAATATTCAACTAAGATCGCAATTCCATGAACTAGGCAATAAAATGTGAGAAATTACATTAATCAGGATTCTCACCTAGCTTTCGATATCGCACGAGCAAAGTTTCCAAATCGGGGCTCATCGGACAGCGGGATCGGCGAGTTGTGGTGGTGCTCGCCTTAGGTAGTGATGGTTATTGATCCCATAACTAGATGTCCTGCAATGGAAAGATTGATTACGATGATAAAGAGCAAAGCTTGCTGGACGCCAATGAGGTGCGGTGGCGTGAGGAGCTGCTGCAACGTCTTCAAGGAAGAGACACCGAATAGTCTCGAATTGGTCATCTTGCTGACCCTTCGACCTCTTTGACCGAATCTGAGGTTTTCCTTTGATTATCAAACTTTGACTCCCTCTAAAGAAAAACCAGCGTTGTTGGAGTTTATCGCTACGAGGGTGTTGCAATAGCACGGCGGCTTTGTGCAACACGTGGCTGCTTTGTCGTTGATGCTGGGAGTCGTGGTGTAGGGACCTCTCGGCCACAGGTCAACAGGTTGTCATCGGCACAATAGGGACCGTCGAGGGTAAGAGACAGCAGCAATGTCGTCCCGCGTTGATACAGGAGATAGCGGCGCGGATTGGAAGCAAACGTGTCTAGCTCGGGCCAGGCATGGGAAGAAGCTAGGCGAGGATCAACAAGCAGTATCTCGTCACGGACAAGGCTTGGCGGTGACAATCAGGGCGTCAGCACAGCGGAGCAGCAAACGTGGTCGTCATCAACCCGGTTGGTAAATCACGAACAGCAAGGACCCGGGTTTGCGGTGGTGGCGCAAGTAGTGGGTCGGCAACAAGACTCAGCAGCGTGTCGAGGAGATGGAGGAGCACGGTCACTGTCATCTCTCTACTCTCATTTTTGTGTTTTTTTCCGTGTCTTTCTTCAGTGTGTATGGCCCCCTTTTTATAGGTGAGAGGACTATATTATTTAAGGAAAAATGATAAATTTGCACGTTGCCTATTTAGCTCTTGTATCTCACGTGCGATATTTTTTTCAAATATTTCATCCGACACTTTCCCTAAATATTGAAAGAATACTGCGAATATTCTATGGAACATTCTCATATTCCTGGGAATATTCTCATATTCCAACTCGTTGCCCCTTAACAGGAATATTTCATCCGACACCTTCCCTGAATATTGAATATTCTCAGGAACATTCTCATATTCCCGGGAATATTCTCATATTCCAACTCGTCACCTCTTAACGGGTCTAGCCAAATTCTCTTTTACCATGGGCTTAGTTCAACTTGTTAAATTAAAGTTTAGAACCATCAATTGAAGCTCATCTACCACATGTCCAATGCAAAATGTAATAATAAATGCTCCTAAAACTATATGCTATGCAATTTAATCATAATATTTTTTGTTTAGGGGTTAAAATTAATCCCTAAATTTTTGTGCATTAAATTACAGATGATTAATCAAAATTTAGGTGTCAACAGGATTTGAAGTTGATTAAGTGAAATTTGTCTCGTTCACTGATAAAAAGTTACCATCGTCGATTATGATCACTGCTCAATACCTAAAAAGCTCTCTTAGACAAAAAAAGGATCAATCTTTTCATCATTAGAATCTTCTCTCCCGAAATTTAATAAAAATCTTTCGGTCCGTATCACAGTTGAGGCCAACATTTGTTAAACAGACACGATGTCATTTGCTATAAGATACTCTTTAATTTCTGCTTATTACAAAAATGTTCAACTATGATTAGATGGATTGAATTAACTGAAATTAAAGTACTTTGTACATTGAGTGCCTTTGGATCAATTAATACAGTAGGATCCACCTAATTTATTTTGTAGTTTACGTACGTCCATTTTCCTTCACCAACGGGAGGAAAATTGATTTTGTGCACACTAATTAGCCATTTTATGCTGCAGGAGAAATAGGTTTGATTATCAAGGAGTGCACACGGTTCCACGACTGGTCGTCCGGAGCCCCGATCGCATCTCCGTCTTGGTACACGCAATGCGCCATCCGGGCAAGGTTAAAAATCATCCGCACAAAAGATTGATTGAGGGTCGAGCGATCGACCATATATCTATTCATCTTCTTCCACGCCGTGTCGATCTGTTCTGAAACGCACTCGTGAGCCTCTGACTCGGAGATCCCCTTTTCTTGCATGTAACACCGTATTGAATTCGTCGTCTCTCCCCTCTCTAGCTCAGCCTGTAAGGATCATAGTTTCGCCAATTGTTCTATAAGAAGCTGTTTAAAAGACTATGAACATGTGGATGTTAATTTCACTTGTTTCGCTGCGAGAAAGAAGTGCTTGTATAAGGTAAACTGTGACCCAAGAAAAAATTGGACTAGAGAAAGGCGAAAGGATGCATACCGATCTTCTGGAATGCCTCAACTCCGACTTTTTGTTCCTGGGCTTGGAGGAAAATTCTCTCGCTAAGGGGGGAGTATATAAACTGCTTTAGGTGGAAAATAGGAGATGGCAAGACCACCTCCTTGTGGTTTGATCCGTGGCTAGACATGGGCCCCCTTGACACATTTTTTGACAACAACTACATCTATCAATCAGGCCTTACCAGACATGCTAAGGTAGCTAATCTTTTCTCCCTAGACGGGTTGATGGTACTACAGGAACTCCATATGTGGCAAGTCACAATCCCCCCCCCCCTACCCAAGGAGAGGATTCTTTTAGCTAGCCCCATCATCCTTCGGGTAAGTTTTCCCTAGCTTCAGCTTGGTCCATCATTCGCAAAAAAGCTGCTCGGGTCTCCTGGGCTTCATGTGTATGGGACAAAGCCGTTATTCCTAGACATCAATTCCTTTTGTGGCTAATCTCTAGGAAGCGCCTCCCCACCCAGGCTCTCCTTATGTCTTTTGGTAGAATTCCTCGGGTGCTATGTGCCTTTTGTAACCTCACCCCTGATTCCATAGATCACCTCTTTTTTGACTGCCATGTCTCCTTATCCCTCGCCTATTTTTGGGCTGCAAAGTGTAATCTTTCTTGGAGGAGCCTCTCCTGGGCTAAAACCCTCCGTTGGCAATTCAGCACTTCGAACAAAGGCTTTTACTATGACATCGTCAGGTTTTCTTTTGGGGCTCTCTATTACATTATTTGGAAGTCCAGGAATGACATGATCTTCCGAGCTGCCAACTTATGTATGCCCTCAATGAAGCGATACCTGATCAAAGCGGTAAAGGACAAAGCTTCTTCATTTAATGCTGTGATTGACTCCCCGAAGAACAGGAGACTACAGCGTACCTGGGAGATTGACCCTTGTATTTTTTCTCTTTGACTTGTGGAAAGGCTGGATTTGTCACCTCCCAGTCTTCTCTTGTTTGACTATACATATTTAGCCTTCTTTTTGGTCTTTCCAGTGAACCCGGTACCCTCTCACTCCAGTGATTGTTTGTCCTGTTGAGTACGTGTCTGGTGCCGAGCTACACTATCGTTGTAAATCCTAGTTGAAAGTTATATTATACTTACCTTTACCAAAAAAAAAGGATGCATACCGATGAGGAGGATCATTGGTAAGCCGGAAAATCAAGGACGGCAGCCGCAAGAGATCATGGTAATGTTCTAGCGATTCAAGCTCCTCCTTTCTCATGGTCGGCCTTGCTAAGAAGTAAGCATGAGTCAACATGACCTGCCCTGACGATGATACCCACCCATTGTTCAAGTACTCTTCAACTCCTAGGACGATCTTGCTGTTACTCCATTTTGTTTCTTGCAAGAAGGCTTTGCACAAGTCATACCACTGCAAAACAACAGACACGCCGAGTTTCCGTCTTAGGTAGGAAATTCCTAGAACTATGGATGCATTCGTGGTCGATTAGTACGAGGTCGAGTACCAAAGAGGGTTTTGCGTACCACTTTGGCTAGATAAGGGATGACGTTTTCCCCCTTCTCCTTGAGAGTTTCGTAAGCCATCTCGTTCACGCTGTTGTAGAGAGCTAAGAAGCACAACTTCATATAGCCGGGAAGATCTTCCACGGCATTGAGGTCCCATCTAAAATCACACAAATGAAAAGGTAAAAAACTTTCGACTTCTAAAACGCAGGAACATCGGTATCTCCAAGTGATATCGAAGACAGATGTAGCTGTGAACGGCGTCTGTGAGCCGAAAACATCGTGCACATCATCGAGGACAAGGATCAGCGCAAACGCTTTCGTCACCCCTTTCCGACAAATACTGAGCGAAGGCTTGTGGGTGTCGCGACCTCCCTAAAGGTGCACCACCTAGGGTTTGGCTAATGGATTACTAAGTCTAAACTTAGTTCATGCTCTCCCAAGCCCATACCAATTCACGACTTAGGATTTAAGTTTTTTTTAACATGCCAATGATTTTCACTTAGGAGTCGCCACTAATCTATTTTTGGTGGATCGATTAGAAACCCAAGTAAAGTAACAGGAGAATTACTTCACTCCTACGAACCAGAGACTATGGGATCGGGAACTTGATTACGTTAGATTTCTCTAATGCCCTTTCAGTACCTTTTCTCTTTTATTTAAAAAAAATGATTTGCAGGCAGTTTGTGTAGATTTTAATTTACAACCTAACATGCAATGTGATCATGCGAGTGCGCAACCATTATTTAACACTCAATAAAGCAAAGCAATGAATAAATTGCAAGCACAATGAAAAGACACTTACCTCGAAACAACGAAAGCATCTGCAATGTTAGCTTAAAAAAAATCACATCAATGATTCTAGTTATGATTTCTAATTAACATGCAATCATTTAATTTTCTTTTAAGGTTTTCACTTATTTAATGAGGCCCAAAAAAAACTAAGTGCAATGCATGCGAGGATGTGCAAAAATGTCTAATTATAATAACATGCAATGTGCAACCTAATATGCAAATTATATGTCACGCGACAACAATTATTTAACTTAATCTAATGCTAGAAAATATTTAATGCAACTATCTTAGCATGTCACGCATTCAAATGACCCTAAACATGCAATGACTAGAATGATACACAGAAGATGACCTAATTCTACATGACATGAGCATGGCAATTTTTTTATGTTTTCTTTTTTTTATAATCAAAATTCGAAATAAATAAAAAACCTATATGTAAACATGAAAACTATCCTAAAATATTCTAATAAAAAGCACATCTAACTCAACTATATTTTTTTTTTGGGTTTTCTTTAATAAGCCAAATCAATTCGAGCAAAGGCATATCAACACATAATGCAATTGAATCATATAAAGCATACAATTTTCCTGACCCTAGATAGAAAATCAAAACAATCAAAAACCTAATCCGACGTCTCGCGACTCAATATTTTTGATTATTGAGATTTTTATCACGACACAACGACCTCGCTCAATGGGAATATGCCAAATATCTCAAAGGAAATCACATATTGCTAATTAGGCAACTTTATATTCAGATAAGCGAACGGATTAGGAAATTACCTTGATGGTTTTTCTCTGGTTCTCACAAACGATCTGAGCCGGTTTTCAATTACTAATGATAGCACTGTTCCACAGCCGCTAAAGATGTTCGGCTCGATCAGTTCTTGCAGTCGTCGTTGATCACGAGCAAAAGCGAGAGCTTGAGATAACCTGCGAAAGAAAATTCTCCAAGTTGCCGAGAGGGACGGCTGTTGAGCATGGCAATGAGAGCCTCGGAAGCTTGCAGGTGGAGCAGTAGTCCGAACAAGACGAGGCCTCGATTGAGAACGTG
This sequence comes from Corymbia citriodora subsp. variegata, assembly GCA_014858505.1. NCBI lineage: Eukaryota > Viridiplantae > Streptophyta > Magnoliopsida > Myrtales > Myrtaceae > Corymbia > Corymbia citriodora. The sequence goes on along the minus strand of CM026420.1, from coordinate 23,911,044 downwards.
CAAGAAAAAGTGTGGGACGTCGCTAATGCTGATGAAGCGTCAAGGAGCGAGAGGGCTCGCAGATCCGAAGGTTAGACTATTCAAGACAAAATCCACCGCCTCAAAATCTCCTCTTTTCTCTACAAGATGATGATTGTTGTCATGAAGTGTGGGTGACCCATGTGCTCCTTCACGAACGTCTGAACCTTGCCTGGTAGGAGGAGTTGGGTTGGATTTCTCAATTAGCACACGATGATTGGCGGCTTCGGACAACAACTTGCCAAGGGCAAGGAATCAAGGCTAAGAACCAGCGCATCGTTGGGGTAGGACACGGGGCCAATAGCTCTGCGACGATGAGAAATAGCGGGTCTTCGCCAAGGCAAAGCCGGGAGAATTCACGTTATATCCTCTCTCTCTCTGTATTTTTTTGTGTCGTGTCCCTCTTCAATGTGTGTGGCCCCCTTTTTATAGGTGAGAAGATTATGTTATTTAAGAAAAGATAATAAATTTGCACATTGCCTATTTAGCTCTTGTATCCACGTGCAATATTTTTCCAATATTTCATCCGACGCTTTCCTTGAATATTAAAAGAATAATGAGAATATTCTCGGGAACATTCTCATATTCCAACTCGTCACCCCTTAACGGGAATTTTCATCCGACACATTCCTTAAATATTGAAAGAATAATGCGAATATTCTCGGGAACATTCTCATATTCCAACTGTCACTCATTAACGGGCTTAGCCAAATTCTTTTCCCTTATAGGCTTAGTCCAACTTATTAAATTAAAGCTTAGAACCATCAATTGAAGCCCTACCACATGTCCAATGCAAATGCAATAATAAATGCTCCTAAAACTATATGCTATGCAATTTAATCCTAATATTTTTTGTTTAGGGGTTAAAATTAATCCCTAAATTTTTGTGCATTAAATTATGAGTGATCAATCAAAATTTAGGTGTCAATAGCTGCCCCTCTTTGAAGGTGAGCTCGCAGAGGTTGCATTCAAAGATAAATTGAAACCTAAATTTTGACCATGCATATGCAATATAATGTTATTTTTTGTGGGAAAATGAATCTCATTTTAAAATGCAATATAATATGATGCACGGAAAAGCTAATGCAAAGTATGAAAAGAAAAAAAAGAAAAGGCGTACCTGTAGTTACTTACCAATCAATATGGTAGAGCATCTTGAGGTACGGGATGATTTTTTTTTTTTTTTTACTCCACAAGCATGTGGTTTTCATTTCAGATTTTTTGAAGAGTCTAATGTTTATTGAATTGCCTAGATCCAGACTGAGGCAACCGAATCAACAGACGCTCAATGTTAGGTGAGACAACCGTTGGAACAAAAGGTCTTGAAATACCTAGATCAAAACTAAGGTATAACGAGAAAAATCAAAGAACATTCATATCCAGAATGAAATGTTCAATGAAAAGATTCGAGACATTCAGACCCAAACTAAAATGTCAAGAATTGGGGAATTTAATCAATGACAACTTAACCAATAGATGCTCAATGTTAGGTGAATCAAATATTGGATTAAGATAACTCGAAATACTTAGATCTAGACTAGAGTATAACGAGAAAAATCAAAGAACATTCATATCCAAAATAAAATGTTCGATGGAAAGATTCGAGACATTTAGATCCAGACTAAAATGTCAAGAATTTGGAAACTTAACTAATAAACACTCAATGTTAGGTGAGATGAATATTGAATTAAGACAATTTAACCAATAGATGCTCAATGTTAGGTGAGTCAAATATTGGATTAAAATGATTCGAAATACCTAGATCCAGACTAAGGTATGATGAAAAAGCTCAAAGAACATTCATGTCCAAAATGAAATGTTCGACAAGAATATTGTATAACATTCGTATCCAAACTAAGATGTTAACTTGTGGGAGGAGTTACCAAATTTTGCTTTGAGTACTCAAATGTATTAGATACTTACCTGAGGTTTCATACTTGAGGGCTTCATTGGCTTGTCTCAAAGTTGCCTGCTAGCAGTGGTTTGGGAACCATGGAGTGTTTGAACACATCCTAATGCTTCGGACAGCAAATCGAGCATCAATTATCATGAGAACTTTACCTGTCAAACATGGTTAGCAACAACAGATATTTCCAATTCATGTGCAGTTCATGTGTCACAATTTTATCAATCCTGTATTACCAAATCAAAACTGGCAATAATTTCTGAAGAACAATCCATTCAGAATGCAGGCGTCATCGATGTGTCAAATAAAAGACCCATTTGGTCTGAAAAGACTTTTCGTTCACTCTCACGAAAAGGCTATTTTATCCCAACAATTGATGTGGGAATTTGAGAATCACTCTATTTCGCTATCATCATACTAGACAGGGGTCTGAGTATTCTCGCAATCGATACGACTTTACCAATCTGAAAGGTCTTTAACATGGACGATAATATGGGCTTGGTCAACGGCTTAACAAAGGGTACTCTTTGAGTCAAGGCTATTGAAAGAACAATTCTACAATCATCTTTAGGTTTACAAGTCAAGAACCCTGTAAAATGATTAGAAATAATCTTGCTCACACTTCTTCGAGCAAATGCTTAAGACATGTGAACACCTACATTAATTCAAGTGCCCTAATCTGAAGAGACTTTATGAGGGACGTAATGTAGGCTAGGTTCATAGGTTGAGAAATGAAAGGATTATTAGGTTCAAAATGTGTGTAAATGAGTGAGAGTTGATGATCATCTTGGCATTACCACCAATCTTCATCTTCGCCATCAAAGATTATTTCCAAAATGTATTTTGTTGACCACAAAATTTTTGCATTTGACAACTTTTCACAATTGATAGTCATTTATCTTGACTCTTTTTCATTTTCTCTTATGGGCATTGGCCTTACTTTTACCAGGCACACTGCTTTTTCTTGCCCCTCTTTTTACTCTTATGTCTATGGGCATCGGCCTTGCTTTTACCAAGCACACTGCTTTTTCATGCCTCCTAGTTCTATTTTTACCACTGACACACTATTTACAATGTATCAATTTTTCATTTGGACTTTTGAAGGTCTTCATATTTTGTTGACACTCTAGACCTTGCTGCTTCTTGAATGATTATTTTTTGCTTGCCCCAGTGTAGGGGATGATCACCAACTAGGTTCAAAGAAATGAATTTTTAGGCTCAAAAGGGCTATGCAACGGGTATACGTGTGCAGAATAGAGAAAAAGAACGCTCTTCGTCATCCTAAGGCACTTGGATTATTGTTTGAGTTCATTTGCAATAAGGTACCCAAATATTGATGCAAGTGAGAGCAAGATAATTTCTATCTATTTTCTCGCCATGTGATGCCAACTTACCTCCAATTTGCCCCGATATGGGGTGGTTCTTGATAGGGGTAATTTTGAAAGAAATCTCCGCAAGTGTATGAGGCTCAAAGGGGTTAAGCAATGGATCTCTTGCAGTGTTTGGGATAGAAAAATGAATTGCCTCTCATCATTTTAGTTGGCGTACCTTTTGCAAGAAAACTCTTTGCCTTGTAAGCATGGAATCTTTCCGCTCAACTCACTAATGATCAGTGTACGGGAAAGTATTTAGGACTAGGCTTGCCTTCATCATTCCAATGTATCCCATTTGACACATTCAATTTATTTCGCCGAAAATGATAATGCAACATTTGCAAAAAAAATGGAGAAACTAACTTGCGATTCATTCATTATGGAAAATAACAGGATCAGGGGTAATACTTCTTGACAGAATCAGAATTAACTGGACTAGAAAACTCACGACCATCCATTTCTGCAAGGAGTAGAGCGCCTCCGAGGAGTACCTTCCTTACCACATATGGGCCACTGTAATTTGGAGCGAATTTGCCCCCAGGATTAGGAAAAATTGGTAATAGCCTCCTCAAGACCATATCATTTTCCTCGAAATGCCTCATACGTACCTTCCGGTTAAATGACCTAACTACTCTTTGTTGGTATGACTGACCATGGCAAAGAGCTTTCAGCATTTTCTCATCAATTAGGTTCAACTGCTCGTACCTTTGCTTCATCCATTCTGCCTCAGATAATTTCACCTGGGATAAGACTCTGAGAGAGGGGATCTCCATCTCCACAGGCAAGACTACTTCCATGCCATATACTAGAGAGAACGGGGTTGCCCTAGTAGAAGTATGAATTGACGTCCGATATGTCATTAGTGTGAAAGGCAACCTATCATGCCAATCTCGATAATTCTCAGCTATTTTTGCCAAGATCTTCTTGATTTTTTTATTGGCCGCCTCAACAGCTCCATTTATTTGCGGGCGATAAGGGGATGAATTCAGATGCTTGATCTTAAACTCAGTAAAGAGCCCATTCACAAGCTTGTTATTCAAGTTTGTCCCATTTTCAGTGACAATTGCTTCAGGGACCTCGTAACGGGCAATTATATCACACCTGATAAATTTCATAACGTTTCGGGCAGTGACATTAACATAAGATGCAGCTTCAATCCACTTAGAGAAATAATCTATCGCCACCAAAATGAATCGATGCCCATTTGAAGCTTTAGGGTTTATCGGGCCAATCATATCGATGCCCCACATTGAGAAAGGCCATGGCTCAGATAACTGGTACAGCTCAGTTGGGGGGACATTTATCTTATCTCCATGGATTTGGCAACGATGGCAACTTCGAACGTGTTGGATGCAGTCACTCTCTAATGTCAGCCAGTAGTATCCCAACCTCATAATTTTCTTGGCTAGCATGTGCCCATTCATATGCGGGCCACAAACTCCCTCATGCACTTCTTGCATAATTTGCATGGCTTCGGCTTCGTCTATACATCGCAACAGGACTAAATCATAAGATCTCTTGTATAAATTGTTACCGTTGACAAAGAACTTGGATGCCATCTTCATTATGTATTTTCTATCACCTGGAGAACTTCCTTCAGGGAATTCCTATTTTCGAATGTAATTCATGATATCGTAATACCATGGTTTCCCATCATGTTCTTTATTCACGACCATACAAAAAGCTGGCTTTGCCAAAACCTCTATTCTCAACGGTTCGACTTCTAATCCATCGGTAACTTGCAACATTGATGACAGCGTCGCGAGTGCATCAGCAAACTGATTGTGAAACCTTGACAGTTACTCAAAAGAAATTTCATCAAATTCTTTTACCAGCTCTTCTAGATACTCGTGATATATAAGTAATTTAAAGTCCCTGGTCTTCCATTCACCTACCGTCTATAGTATGATTAGTGCGGAGTCTCCGAACACCTTCAATTTAGCTACTTCCATCTCAATTGCGGCTTGGAGCCCGAGAATACAAGCTTTGTACTCGGCTATGTTGTTAGTGCATGGAAACATCAACTTTACAGCTACTGGATGGTGTTGTCCATCTGGGGATATCAAAACTGCCCCAGTGCCAGAACCAGACAAGTTTACAGCTCCATCAAAGAACATGGTCCATGAATCTTCACTTACATATAGGATGCGATCATCCAGGGAACAATCATCACTATTCAAGAGTCCGGGACTTTCGGCCAATATGTCAGCAATTACTCGACCTTTGACTGACTTTTGTGGCATAAACTGAACGTCAAATTCTGAAATCAAAATCTGCCATTTTGCTAACTTACCCACTAAAGCCAGTTGATCAAGTAAGTACTTGATAGGGTTGTTCTCGGTCACGAGAAATATCTGGTAATGCAATGTATACTGTCGTAGCCTATGCAGTACCCACACTAATGCAGTGCAAGTCTTCTCAATGTCAGAATATTTCAGCTCTGAGATAGTGAATTTTTTGCTCATGTAGTAAATGGCCCGTTCTTTTTTATCGACAGGACTTTCTTAAGCCAACATTGCACCCAATGATTCACTATGAATGGTGAGGTAGAGAATCAAAGGATGCCCTAGTAATGGTGGGACAAGAACCGGCGGATTCATCAAGTATTGCTTCAGCTTCTCAAACGCTTCTTGACATTCATCATTCCAGTTGACTAGTACATTTTTTCTCAGAAGCTTAAAGAACGGTTTGACAGTCTCAGAAAGTTGCGAAATGAATTGGGCAATGTAATTCAATCTCCCTAAAAGACTTCGAACCTCTTTGGTTGTTGACGAGGGTCGCAACTGGCATATGGCCTTAGCTTTAGATGGGTCAATCTCGATGCCTTTACTACTCACAATGAACCCAAGTAATTTACCAAACGTAGCCCCGAACACGCACTTGGCAGGATTTAAGCGGAGCTTGAATTCACGAAGCCGATCAAATAACTTCTTTAAAGTCTCGACATGACTTCTTCCAGGTTGAGTTTTTGCAATCATGTCATCGACATAAACTTCAATCTCTTTATGCATCATGTCATGGAATAGTGTCACCATGGCTCGTTGATAAGTAGCCCCTACATTTTTGAATCCAAATGGCATAACCTTATAATGAAAGGTTCTCCACGGGGTGATAAATGCAGTCTTCTCCTTGTCTTTCTCCTTCATTTTTATTTGATTATACCCGGAAAATCCATCCATGAATGAGAACAGTTCAAATCCAGCAGTGCTATCCACGAGGACATCTATATATGGTAATGGGAAATCATCCTTCGGGCTAGCCTTGTTCAAGTCTCGATAATCAACACAAATCCGAACTCGACCATCTTTCTTCATCACTGGCACTATATTAGCCACCCATTCGGGGTATTGTGAGACTTCGATGAATCCCACTTTCAGAAGTTTCATTACCTCTTCCTCTATCTTCTTCAAGAGTTCGGGCTTAGTTCTTCGCAGCTTTTGCTTCTTAGGGTGCATGCCCAGATTAGTAGGCAAGGAATGCTCCACAATGGATGGATCCAAACCTGGCATATCAGCATACGTCCAAGCAAAGATATCTTGATAATCCTTTAGTAGCCGAGTCAGGCATTCGGCCTCCTCTTCAGGGAGATTTACCCATATCTTCACTTCCTTGGCTTCTCCGGCATTACTCAAATTGATAGTGATGGTTTGGTCAGAGGTGAGAGCTTTGATTTTTTCATGCTACTCCCATTCACATTGTACCTCGATGGAGTCCTCATTAGGATCGCCGTTGTTTACTGCTGCAAGATTGTACCTGAAACACAAAGGGGCTAATTTAGAAAAACAAACAGGGCTAAATGACATTTTTTAAAGATTTTTTCGCAAAAGCATCTTTTAGACCTCTTTTGCTAAAATATCTTCTTTTTTTCTTTTCTTTTTTTCTTTTTGGAATTTTTTTTTGACACAAGGAAGCATGATGAAGCCCAGGCCTCTCCTTGGATTTTTTTTTAATCGGTTGGATATCATCACCGGGCTGATTTGGTGTATATTGAATGGAAAATCCGGTATTCAAGCCCTAAAAGAAAGCGAAAAAGAAGAAAAGAAAAATCCCTAAAATGCAGTAAAAATTCCCACACAAGGGAATATGCGAAAATGATAAACGAGTTACTCTTGTGGGCTAGTGCCCGCTTCCTCCGAAGATTCTTCTTCAATGGCACCTATAAGGAAATCATCAAATAGGTTAATGATTCCTTCCAATGCATCATCAGGGTTCTCTTCTCCTAGAGGTATCGGATCATCCATTCCACCCCATCCATCCGGGACAATGTCACGTAGGTCAATGTAAAAACTAGGGGGAGCTGAGTACTTCACGTAATAGTCAAATTTGCCACTCGGCTGCCCCAAGGTATCCATGACCTCTCTACTATCCTGCATCATTCTAGCAGGACCAGGGAATGTCTCATGAATATGAGGAGGTAGCGAGTTTTCCTTTTTTTGTCCATGTGAGTTTCGCCTTTGTTGCCTTTTCCCTCCAGAGCTTTCTCCACCTCTTCCATGGTACCCTAATTCAACAAAACGGGACCTTTGAGGGGCTTCAATAGGGTTTCTAATACCTTGACCTCTCTTTCCAAGACCATGGCCAGCAATAAAGCCATTTCCAACTATCACTTTTCCTACCATAACAGCAGCATTTGAGACTTCAAGAGTGGGTAGCGAGGAACCTCGAAAAGCATATATCATGGATACCAACTCAAATGAGTGGTAACTCAATCCAAGTTCAGAATCTGGCTCGATATAAGGAATAACGGTTTCATGATAAATCCGGTGGTCTTCCTCGCCATGGACAATGACCAGCTTCCCCTTGATCACGAATTTCACGCTTTGATGGAGACTTGATGGCACAACCCCAACAGTATGTATCCAAGGACGACCCAACAAAAAATTAAATGCGGTGGGGATATCCATTACTTGAAAGGGGATGTTAAAGATTACTGGCCCAATTTGCACATCAAGGTGGATCTCCCCAATCACTTCCTTCCTAGTTCCATCAAAAGCTCGCACGCAAGTCTTCGCAGTATGTATCTAGGATAGATTTGTCTTGAGGCGGTGAAGAGTGGCCAATAGACATATTCAGAGCAGATCCATTATTAATAAGCACGCGGGACACATGGGAAGTTTTGTGTTTGACTGATATATATATATATATATATATATAGTGGTTTATTGTGTCCTCTCCCTTCAACAGGGAATTCTTCGTCAGAGAAAGCGATCAAATCCTTGAGAAGGATTAACCCAACAAATTCTTCGAGCTGGCTAGGCTCAACTGTCTCTGGTACATGAATTTCGCTCAATACCTTCATTAGAGACTTCTGATGTGTGGGAGATATTTGCAAGAGCTCAAGCAAAGAGATTTGAGTAGGCATTTTCCGTAATTGATTGACCACATTATACTCACTTGCTTTGATTACAGCAAGAAATTCTTTAGCCTCTTCATGAGTAATAGGCTTTGCAGGTTGAGTGTTGGCTTGAGCATAAACTCGACCAGACCTTGTAACCAGGTCAACATCCAGGTCATAGGACCAAGGAACCGCCTTATTATCAGCATATTCATAAGGTTGAGGTATCTCGATCACTATCCCTTCATTGTGCACTAGTGCCTTAGTTGATAGTTCCGCATCGGTTTTTTCTTTACTAGCATTCAACGCAGCCCATTCTTCCTCACAGTCAATAACGACTTGGGATATAGTGGAGACCATGCCAGTATAGTCAGCATACACAACCACACCGGCCTCCGCCATCGTGGCAACCCTCTCTTTCTTCAAGGATAGGGGAATTGCCTCATGACTCGAGTAGTATCCAGCCTTTACTAGCCTATTATAGACATCCGCAACATGTACTCTCAAATTTTTGACTTGACCAGCGTCAAATTCAAATATGGCATTCACCTTGCCTTCGTGCTTAGGCAGCGGGTTCCTCTTGACATTCGGTTGGGTGGTGCGGAATGAGAATGCATTAGTGTCCAATAAATTTTGAACTTTATGCTTCAAGGTCATGCATTCATCAGTTGAATGTCCCACTTTTCCCATATGATACTTGCACTTCTTGGAGGGGTCGTAGTTAGAGAATTTCTCCGCATTGGGCCGCTTCGGTTCATAGGAGAGCAGCCCATTCTTTTGCAAGATCGGCAAGACTTGAGATAGAGGACCAGGAAGTGGAGAGAACTGCCTCTTAGTGAATTGTCGTGATGCGGAAGGGCGACCTCCACCTTGCTGATTCCTAGGAACATGAACAATCGGAGGCTTATTAGAGGTCGGTTGCACGTATACAACATTTACTTCAGTGGTTGGCTCTTTATCTTTCTTTGCAATAAACCTCATGTTTGGAAAGGTCGGTACATTAAACCACCCCTCCTTCAGCCCCATCTCGATTTGTTCACCCATTGGAATGAGTTGGTTAAAGTTCTCAACATACGTGCCAACCATCCGATTACGGAACTCAAAAGGGAGGGTCTTGACAAATAGCTTCATCAATTCTTTGTCAGTGGGCTCAGGAGTAATTTGGGCGGCTAAATTTCGCCATCTTATGGCATACTCTTTAAACGACTCACTCTTCTTTTTTTTCATCCGCTCAAGGTCTTCTCGGGAAGGTGCAATGTCCATGTTGAACTTGTACTGCTTTAGAAATGCATCGACCACCTCATTCCAAGTGTCGAGGAGGTTTATGTTCTTCATGATATATTAAGTGAGTGTAGGCCCGCCCAAGCTCATTTGGAACCACTGGATCATAAGGGGTTCATTCTTGATATGTTGGGCCATCCTCACATGGTACATCTGCAAGTGAGCTTTTGGGCAAGAGGTGCCATTATACTTCTCAAATTCTGGCATTTTAAATTTATTTAGCGTGTTGACCTTCTCATAAACAGACAAATCAATCAAGAGTGAACTTTGCAGACCCTGCAATTGTTTCACTTTCTCTTCAAGCTTCGCAAAGCGTTCATCCTGCTCTGTTTTAAAGACCTTATGAGTTTTGGTCTTTCCTTCCACGACAATGACGTCATCTTCTAAGGGGGGCATGTTGTCATCAAATTCATTAGATTGGCCATGATCAACTTTCTGCTTAAGTGCTGTAGTTCCAGGAGGTGTGACTTATGGGCTCGAACTTGCTCGGAGCTCTTTAAACTCAGTTGTCATTTGTTGTATTGCGGCAAAGCATTGATTCATTTGATATTCCATCTTATCAATACGTTCGCACAACTCAACTTGCTCAGCCATTCGTGCTTTCAATCTCGTAATGATGGGTGAACGAGATGGCTCCGTTATCACCTGATTTGCAGAAAGGAAAACACATAAGCATCACATATGGAACATGCCGGTCCATGACAAAGATCTAGCCGCTTTTATTAAGTGAAAATGACTCCCTAGAGAATTAAATTCCTAAAACATCAGTTTAAGAAATTGAAATAACACTCTAAGATTGAAATTGAATTCCTAAACATGAAAACAAACTAGTGACTCTTCTCTATATACAATTGGGAGACCACTGTTCTACGAAGCTTTTTGTTCTATCGAACCAACTCAGAGATGTGAGCCTCTTTTGCTTCCACCCTTTCTTTGAGATGCTCAATTTGCGCTTTACGAGTGAGCTGCACCGTGACCTCAGGTATTACAGGGAGTAGAGTTGTAGGAATTTTGTGGTGGTGGATATAATAATCCGAGGCATGATAAATCTTCTCTTCTCCTTTCAACCTTTTGGGCACCACTATCTTTTCTTGCTGGCATTCCTTCCATGCGCTTTTGAAACGATTGATCTCTTCCAAGTATTCATAATCCTTGCGTTTGAAGAGAGTTCAAAATAGGTCCATCCGAAGATGAGGTGGAATATCTTGGAGCACACGGTATTGGCGGGCTACCCTATAAGGGTAGTAAGATGTTGCACCAGTGATTCCCAACAATGGAACCAGATCATCTTTCTTATAACAAAAACAAGCCTCACCAACATGAAACCACTTAGCATACCATAAGAAGCCCTCGGGATCCGGATCTTTTAGAAAAATTATCCAGTTGGAATATGACTTTCCAGTATACTTTTTCTCTAGGATTGAAAACCTTTTTATTGGATGATTAGAACCTTCTATTTCACCTCGACGCATGAAATGACCAAACTCCCTCACGTGTGAAAGAAACCAAATTTGTAGAAGTTCAAGAGATGCATTCATGATTTTTCCTCCATTTTGTTTAAAACGATTGAGGGATAGAAATGTCTCAGCTAGAATCATGTTTAGAAAATTCATGCCAGCACATGCTTGCCTAACCACCCATGCAATCAAAGGATTAATAGCATTTTTTCTATGAGGAAAAATTATAAATCCAAAGAAAGCTAAAATGAATATCCTACCTTTTTTGGCGCATTGAAGATTGATTTGAAAAGTGATTAGCCAAAAATGAGAAAGGGCATGCATTGCAATTAGCTTTCAAAATTTTCTTAACCTCATCGGTTTTGATTCTTAAAAATTCAGACAAAATTGATGTGGGCTCTAAACCGAGAGGCGACCTAACAAGTTCAATCCCGAGGGACATTCTCATGATAACACTATATTCTTCAAGTGTTGGAGTTAGCTCATTCTTACCACCAAAGATGAAGGTAGCAGTCTCAGGGCACCAGAAGTGAGATATTGCTTGCAAGACACCACTATGGACTCCAATATCTAGAAGAGGTATGAGTTAACCAAGTATTGACTCCACATAGTCTTGGCCTTCCTTATTTAGATTATTTCACCATCCCTTGAGCTCGATCTTAGGAGTTGGAACGAATTGAACATCGGATCTTGCCATTGTATATAGATTAAGACGTGCAATCGACCTTTTGTCATGGACCAAAAAAATAAATAAATTGCATAGTGTAAGGTAAGAATACTTACTTCATGGCAGAAAAATGGCAATCATAGCAAATTAGAGCTAAAAGGAATGATCCCTCATAAACTATAGGGCTTAGCAAATTAGAGCTAAAAGGAATGATCCGACTAGTCGCAGTCTCGCATACAAAGGTCGGGTCCTCTTAGCTCCGGCTTGGTCAAAGAAAATCCTATAGTCATGCGATCTCGCAGACAAGGATAAACATTTTGACACCAAGAAAAAATTTCGGAGTTGAGAAAGGCAACCTCTACATCGCAATCTCGCGTTCAAGGTTGGATCATTTCTCAACACAATTCTAATATCCTTAATTGCGGTCCAGGTCCGACGGCAGGTAGTGTGTGCAAGAGTGTAGTGTAAATGCATAGACATGCACAGCAATTTATATTCACAACAACACTTCAAAAATTGAAAACATTCATTCCCAACTCCAACCTGCAAGACAAGGGGTTAACAATCACTCCACCCCTTATAACTCCATCTGCAAAAACATTTAACACCTCAAATAGTTACGGACGTACCTGGTATCCTCGTTGCCAAACAAAAAAAAATTTAAAAAGAGAAAATTGGCCTAAGTCCACTAAGAGTTTAAAGTTCTATCCCCAGTGGAGTCGCCAAGCTGTCACGACCTCCCCGAAAGTGCACCACCTAGGGTTTGGCTAATGGATTACTAAGCCTAAACTTAGTTCGGGCTCTCCCAAACCCATACCAATTCACGACTTAGGGTTTAAGTTTTTTTTAACATGCCAATGATTTTCACTTAGGAGTCGCCACTAATCTATTTTTGGTGGGTCGATTAGAAACCCAAGTAAAGTAACAGGAGAATTGCTTCACTCCTACGAACCAGAGACTATAGGATCGGGGACTTGATTACGTTAGATTTCTCTAACGCCCTTTCGATACCTTTTCTCTTTTATTTAAAAAAAATGATTTGCAGGTAGTTTGTGTAGATTTTAATTTATAACCTAACATGCAATGTGATCATGCGAGTGCACAACCATTATTTAACACTCAATAAAGCAAAGCAATGAATAAATTGCAAGCACAATGAAAAGACACTTACCTCAAAACAACGAAAGCATCTGCAATGTTAGCTTAAAAAAAATCACATCAATGATTCTAGATATGATTTCTAATTAACATGCAATCATTTAATTTTCTTTTAAGGTTTTCACTTATTTAATGAGGCCCAAAAAAAACTAAGTGCAATGCATGTGATGATGTGCAAAAATGTCTAATTATAATAACATGCAATGTGCAACCTAATATGCAAATTATATGTCACGCGACAACAATTATTTAACTTAATCTAATGCTAGAAAATATTTAATGCAACTATCCTAGCATGTCACGCATTCAAATGACCCTAAACATGCAATGACTAGAATGACACACAGAAGATGACCTAATTCTATATGACATGAGCATGGCAATTTTTTTATGTTTTCTTTTTTTTATAATCAAAATTCGAAATAAATAAAAAAACTATATGTAAACATGAAAACTATCCTAAAATATTCTAATAAGAAGCACATCTAACTCAACTATATTTTTTTTTTGGTTTTCTTTAATAAGCCAAATCAATTCGAGCAAAGGCATATCAACACATAATGCAACTGAATCATATAAAGCATACAATTTTCCTAACCCTAGATAGAAAATCAAAACAATCAAAAACCTGATCCGACGTCTCGCGGCTCAATATTTTTGATTATTGAGATTTTTATCACGACACAACGACCTCGCTCAATGGGAATATACCAAATATCTCAAAGGAAATCACATATTGCTAATTAGGCAACTTTATATTCAGATAAGCGAACGGATTAGGAAATTAACTTGATGGTTTTTCTCTGGTTCTCACAAACGATCTGAGCCAGTTTTCAATTACTAATGATAGCACTGTTCCACAGCCGCTAAAGATGTTCGGCTCGATCAGTTCTTGCAGTCGTCGTTGATCACGAGCAAAAGCGAGAGCTTGAGATAACCTGGGAAAAAAATTCTCCAAGTTGCCGAGAGGGGCAGCTGTTGAGCATGGCAACGAGAGCCTCGGAAGCTTGCAGGTGGAGCAGTAGTCCGAACAAGACGAGGCCTCGATTGAGAACGTGCAAGAAAAAGTGTGGGGCGTCGCTGATGCTGATGAAGCGTCAAGGAGCGAGAGGGCTTGCGGTTCCGGAGGTTGGACTATTCAAGACAAAATCCACCGCCTCAAAATCTCCTCTTTTCTCTACAAGATGATGATTGTTGTCATGAAGTGTGGGTGACCCATGTGCTTGTTCGCGAACGTCTGAACCTTGCCTGGTAGAAGGAGTTGGGTTGGATTTCTCAATTAGCACACGATGATTGGCGGCTTCGGACAACAACTTGCCAAGGGCAAGGAATCAAGGCTAAGAACCAGCGCGTCGTTGGGGTAGGACACGGGGCCAGTAGCTCTGCGACGATGAGAAATAGCGGGTCTTCGCCAAGGCAAAGCCAGGAGAACTCACGTTATATCCTCTCTCTCTCTCTGTATTTTTTTGTGTCTTGTCCCTCTTCAGTGTATATGGCCCCCTTTTTATAGGTGAAAAGATTATGTTATTTAAGGAAAGATAATAAATTTGCACATTGCCTATTTAGCTCTTATATCCACGTGCAATATTTTTCCAATATTTCATCCGACGCTTTCCTTGAATATTGAAAGAATAATGAGAATCTTCTCGGGAACATTCTCATATTCCCTTAACGGGAATATTTCATCCGACACATTCCTTAAATATTGAAAGAATAATGCGAATATTCTCGGGAACATTCTCATATTCCAACTGTCACTCATTAACGGGCTTAGCCAAATTCTTTTCCCTTATAGGCTTAGTCCAACTTATTAAATTAAAGCTTAGAACCATCAATTGAAGCCCTACCACATGTCCAATGCAAATGCAATAATAAATGCTCCTAAAACTATATGCTATGCAATTTAATCCTAATATTTTTTGTTTAGGGGTTAAAATTAATCCCTAAATTTTTGTGCATTAAATTACGAGTGATCAATCAAAATTTAGGTGTCAACAGTGAGCAATTCCAACCGCCCAAAAGAAGCACTCCATGAGTCTATCCCTCGCGAAGCTCAAGCTTTTAGCGAGGCCAACGTCATTCCACCATCTACAATAACTCAGAGTAAAATTTCAGAGTATGCGTTGCAATTTTTCAAATGCATATCAAGCTTTCGCAAGTCTAATATCATTATTGCCCATCAATTCCATCATTAGTTACAGGATTTATCCTTATGAGTTTGAAGAATAACCCTACAATCTCCTGAAGATCTCTTTGGAGAGTTAATTGCGTACTGTCGAAGTCTGTCATGGCAAGTTTGAGAATTTGAGGATTCGCATATCCACGTCTGCTATAAGCTTCAATGTACCGTCGAGCTTCTAGCAATGGCATTCTACGTTGCAGAGGCATTTCCAATTCATGTTTCACTTGGTCTTGAAGATCTTTGTCAACGTCGCTACGAAGGTTTTTGAGATGCTCGATGGCAAATGTTTTAGCCTCGTGCAATATATCTTCTTCTTCAAAGGCCAAATGGGAGGCTTCACATAGGCTCAGCATACCTTGAACATCATTCACAAAGGTCTTCATAAAACCGCCACTTTCGTCCATGAATATCTTAAAAGCATCCGTTTCCTTGTCACCAAGATTAGTATATTTGATTAGAGAAAAATACTATCGAGTTGTTCCTTAGTGAATTATCCCTCCCCTAACATATAGTCAGGTGAACATATGGTGAGATCCTATGCTGTGAGTTGTTATAAATGTCACTACAGCAAGCGTTTGGCATATAATAGTTTAATTTATCATAGTGATTAACAACATAATTATCTCTTTCTTATAATCATTTTGAACCTTTACAAACAAAAGTAAGTATAACAAAAATTGCGAAAGCATCTTGATCCCACTTTTGAGAATTATCTTCTAATCGTTTCATATCATCGGATTTAGGGTCAAGTACCTTGAGAAACTTCAAAGCCATGCTGTCTAAGAATCCTAAAGCTGAGAGCTGTGCCATGCAGAGACTTTTGTAGGCTCTCATTGACCACATCCGGAGAGAGACATCTGTGAAGAGCTCGCGAAATGTCTTCCTCAAGGTAACGTCCCAATCCTAAGCGTTGGATGTCAACAACCAGAGCAAATATGGTAATGGGCTCAGCATTTTCTGATGGGAGAACGATAACAATTCGAACAATATCGAATTAACGCAGCGGAATAAAATAATCTCCCCTCTTGTGTAAACCTAATATGAACCGATATAGTAGAGCAAAATAAATACCAAGCACACAAATACAAGACGGTTTTTTACGTGGAAAACCCCCTTAGTGTGAGGAGATCAAAAACCACGGGACCGGAGTCCACCCGAAAATCTTCACTATCAACAAAATTGGGTGAACAATGTTCTTCTCTAACAAATACTAGAGGTACATAGCAGCAAAGATCTCAAGAACATAATTATTGGCAATAAACATAAACTTACAAGAGATCAAGGATAAATCTTATAAAAAACGCAAGTTTTGATCAATCCACGAAAAACCTGATGTAGGGAGCTTTAAACGAAAATCAAACCGTTCAGATTCGAGAAGATTGCACCACGAACACACTAACAAAATTTCAGCTCAATCGGACCTCGAATCGACCTCCGATGCTAACTTGATGCAAATCAGACTTTGCCCCAGACCCAAATTTTTTGTTTTCTCTTTTTCTCTTGTTACTACGTCTTTTGCAGCTACAACTTCAACGATAGTGAGAAACCCTATTTCTCCATATAACTTATTATATGGGCTCAAGCCCTTTTAGTCTTGTAACTCATTGGGTTTCCTCCACATAGAAGTGAACTCAGCTAACAAATCTCCCCCTCACAACAATGTGGAGGGATTCTCCATTCCTGCTATCAATCGGCAATGTTCAAGTTTCTCTCTTAATAGAGCCTTCGTCATCATATCAGAGCCATTATGGTCTGTATGAATTTTCTCAAATTCCAACAACTTTTCTTCTAGAATATCTCTTATCCAATGATATCTAACATCAATATGTTTTGATCTAAAATGAAAAGATGAATTCTTACCAAGATGAATTGCGCTTTGATTATCACAAAATAGCACACATCTCTTTTGCTTGAACCCAAGTTCTTCCAAGAACTTCTTCATCCATAGCATCTCTTTACTAGTTTCAGTCGCTGCAATAAATTAAGCTTCAGTTGTAGAAAGTGCAACACACTTCTGCAATCTTGACTTCCATGACACAGCTCCACCCGCAAAAGAAATCAAATAACCAGAAGTAAATCTTCGAGTATCAATATCTCCTGCCAAGTCGAAATCTGTGTATCCAACTAACTCAAGTTTCCCGGTCCCAAAACTGAGTTTCAAATTTGAAGTTCCCCGAAGATATCTTATAATCCACTTCACTGCATTCCAGTGCTCTCTACCTGGATTTAACAAATAGTGACTAACAACACCAACTGCATGTACCAAGTCTGGGCGTGTACATACCATCGCATACATTAAACTTCCTATAGCTGAGGCATATGAAACACTTTCCATATCTTTCTTCTCTTTATTAGTCGTAGGACTTTGCTTCATATTTAACTTAAAGTGGGCAGCAAGAGGAGTACTAACCACTTTAGCCTTGTCCATATAAAATTTTCGAATGATCTTCTCAATATATTTCTCTTACGACAAAAATAACTTCTTAGCATCTCTGTCTCGGGTAATTCTAATGCCATGAATCTGTTTTGCCGAGCCCAAGTCTTTCATGACAAAAGACTTGCTCAATTGTTTCTTCAATAACTCAATTCGTAAAGCATTCCTGCCAACAATCAGCATATTATCAACATAAAGCAAGATAATAATAAAGTCGTCATCAGAAAATTTTTGGACAAACACACAGTTATCCGAGGAAGTCTTCTTATAGCCATGTTCTGTCATAACTAACGCAAACTTTTTATACTACTGTCTCGGTGCTTGCTTTAGGCCATAGAGACTTTTCTTCAGTTTGCACACATAATCCTCTTTCCCTTTCACTTTAAAACCTTCATGTTGTTCCATGTATATCTCTTCCTCCAAGTCACCATGTAGGAAGGCTGTTTTGACATCCATTTGCTCAATCTCCAAATCTAGGGTAGCTGCCAACCCTAATACCACACGGATAGAAGACATTTTCACTACCGAAGAAAATATATCATCAAAATCAATACCCTTTCTCTAACCGAATCCCTTAACAACCAATCTAGCTTTGTACCGTAGTTGTGAAGTATGTTCATCTTGCTTCAACCTGTATACCCACCTGTTCTTCAAAGCTCTTTTAGCTTTAGGTAACTTCACCAGCTCAAAAGTATGATTATCATAAAGTGACTGCATCTCATCTTGCATAGCATCAAACCAATTGCTTTTGGACTCATCTTCTATTGCTTCTGCAAAACACTCTAGTTCACCTGCATCAGTCAATAATACATACTCATCTTCAGAATACCTGATGGAAGGTCGTCGGTCTCTAACGGATCTCCAGACTGGAATATCCAGTGGAACATGAGCATCTGGTTCAAGAATAATATTATCCGTTTCAACATGTTCAGGAACATGTCTGTTATCTGGAACATTGACTTCCTACCATTCTTCATCAACCTGGGTAGGAATATTTGTAAGAGGAATTGGATCCATATCATCACTAACCTGTGGTGTTGAAACCATCTCTGATTTCTCAATATTCTTTATTGTTTGATCTTCCATAAACGCAACATCCCTACTTCTTACAATTTTCTTTTCAACCGGATCATAAAATTTGTAACCAAGCATATCCTGTCCATAACCAATAAATATGCACTGTCGTGTTTTCATATCAAGTTTAGACCTCTCATCTTTGGGAATATGCACAAATGCTTTGCACCCAAAGACACGCAAATAATCATAAGAAACATCTTTGCCTGTCCAAACTCTATTAGGAACATCAAACTCTAAAGGAATGCATGAAGTAAGATTCAATACATATGCAACTGTACTTAAAACTTCACCCCAAAAGGATCCAGGTAGCTTTGACTGTGAAAGTAAGCATCTTACCCTTTCAACCAGTGTTCTGTTCATTTTCTCAACTAAGCCATTTAACTGAGGCGTCTTGAGAGGTGTCTTTTGATGTCGAATACCCTGATGTCTGCAATATTCATCAAAAGGTCCAATATACTCTCTCCCGTTATCAGTTCTGATGCATTTCAATTTCTTTCCAGTCTGTCTCTCAACTGAAGCTTGAAACTACTTAAAAGCATCTAATACTTGATTTTTAGCTTTCAAGGTATAAATCCAAATTTTCCTTGAAAAATCATCTATGAAGGTAACAAAATAAAGAGAGCCACCAAGTGATTTTGTTTTCATAGAACCGCAAACATCAGAATGCACTAAATCCAATATACCTGACTTTCTTGAAGGAGGGGAGCTTTTAAATGTAACTCTGTTCTGTTTTCTTGCTAGACAGTGAGCACACTTCTTTAGCACTGAACTTTTCAATCCTGAAAGGAGCTTCTTCTTGGCCAATATAGACAAACCTTCTCACTGATGTGGACAACTTTGCCTGGATAAAGTACAATGAAGAATATTTTTCACCTCTAGCCACAACAAGAGAACCTTTGGTGAGCTTCCATTAACTATTACTAAAGGTGCTGCAATACCCCTCATCATCCAACTTGCCTGTAGAAATTAAATTCAAGCGGATATCAGGTATATGTTTAACATTATTCAATACTAACCTCGTGCCATTGCTGGTTTCTAAGCACACATCACCGATACCTACAACTTGAGTCAGCCCATTATTTCCCATCTTCACAGATCCAAAGTCACCTGACCTGTATGATGTAAAGAAATCCCTACGAGATGTAGCATGAATAGATGCACCACTATCAATTACCCAACTGGTCTCATGAGATACAAAATTCACCAAATCATCATCAAAAATAATGAGAAAGCCTTTTTTAAGTGCATCAACACGATTGTCATCACTGTCACTATCACTTTTCTTCTCTTTACCTTTCTCCTTTTGTTTCTCCCTTTTTAACTGGCGACAAAACCTCTGAATATATCCCTTCTGATGACAATAATGGCACTCAACATTAGCAAATTTATTATACTTACCTCTACTTTTATCTCTATTCTTGTCTCTGTTTCTCGGACCTCGATACTCACTTCTTCCCCTTTTCTCAACAACCAAGGCATCAGAATGTGAAGAGGACGATCCTTGTGTCTTCCTTCTCATCTCTTCATTCAAAATACTACTCTTGGTCAAATCCATGATAATTGTACCATCCGAGGCAGAATTAGACAAAGACGTTCGAAACGTCTCCCATGAGTCCGGCAAAGTACCAAGCAACCATAGTGCTTGTATCTCATCATCAAACTTGATTCCTATCACAGCCAACTGATTAATAATTCCTTGAAAAGAATTTAAATGATCAGTCAAATGAGTACCATCTTGATATCTCAGAGCCATCATCTGTTTTATCATAAATAACTTATTATTCCCAGTCTTTCGAGCATATAACTGTTCGAGCTTATTCCATAAACCGCGTGCATGTGTTTCCTCAATAATATGGTTCAAAACATTATCATCTACCCACTACCTAATATAACCACACACTTGACGATGAAATATAGACCATTCAGCATCAGTTTTGTTCTCAGGTTTCTCATCGACAAATACAGACAAATAAAAATCTTTCACATATAAAAGATCTTTCATCTTCCCTTTCCAAATATGATAATTCGAACCATTCAGTATAACCATTCTACTTGTATTCGTTTCCATTGTTTAACCCAACAACTGGTATCAAGCAACAACCTGAAGCTCTGATACCACTTTGATGGGAGAACGATAACAATTCGAACAATATCGAATTAACGCAGCGGAATAAAATAATCTCCCCTTTTATGTAAACCTAATAGGAACCGATATAGTAGAGCAAAATAAATACCAAGCACACAAACACAAGAGAATTTTTTACGTGGAAAACCCCCTCGGTGTGAGGAGATCAAAAACCACGAGACCGGAGTCCACCCGAAAATCTTCACTATTAACAAAATTGGGTGAACGATGTTCTTCTCTAGCAAATATTAGAGGTACATAATAGCAAAGATCTAAAGAAATAATTTTTGGCAATACACATAAACTTTACAAGAGATCAAGGATAAATCTTATCAAAAACGCACGTTTTGATCAATCCACGAAAAACCTAATGTAGGGAGCTTCAAATGAAAATCAAACCGTTTAGATTCGAGGAGATTGCACCACGAACACGCTGACAAAATTTCAGCTCAATTGGACCTCGAATCAACCTCTGATGCCAGCTTGATGTAAATCAGACTTTGCCCTAGACCCCAGATTTTCTGCTTTCTCTTTTTCTCTTGTTACTACGTCTTTTGTGGCTACAACTTCAACGATAGTGAAAAACCATATTTCTCCATATAACTTATTATATGGGCTCAAGCTCTTTTGGGCTTACAACTCATTGGGCTTCCTCCACATAGGAGTGAACCCAGCTAACATTTTCGTCGTGAAAAGCACCCCTGACCTCTTCTTCCACCATTTGTGCCTCTTCTCTCTGCAGCTCAAAGAAGAAGAAGGTAGTTTTTGAACCCTAGAATAAAGTGCCGATGCTTCAATGAAAGAGGTGGAAATCTTCCATCTTAAGATCCTTTTGTGTCACACGCGTAGAACGATGACACCGATTATGGAATTTCCAGAATGAAATAGTGTCAATTGTGATATTGCTAATATTGACACCTAGAGAGGGGTGAATAGGTGTAGAGAAATTCTACTATCAAGTAAGTATAAAGCTTTGGCAATCTACAAACAGAAATTAAATAAAGAGAGTAGAGAAGATTACAAACACAATTGATAGTGGTTCGGCTTTAGACAAGCCTACGTCCACTCTCCAGGCGATCAGCCAATAAGCTGAATTTCACTATGTGATCAAAGGTAATTACACACTCTTGAGTATTAGCACTTGATGATGATATATCTTACAAAGTCACTCTTCTTGGTAATGCACTAGGATCACTCAATTTCACGCTTTTTTAGACAACTATTGAAAAATTGAATCAAGTTTTGGAATGTATTAATCTCCTCTATCTTCTTGGTTGCATCCTCTCCTTATATACTCTCCAAGCCACACTCAACCGTTGGCTATTTCCTTGAGAGATTAGTCTGTCTTTCCTTTCTTGGACAGATTTCATAAGAAAAGTCTTTTTGACCGTTTAAAGGTAGATCGGATCCCCTTGGATTCTGTTCACCCATACAATCAAAATCCAAGCTTCCATAAGTGTTACATCCTTCTTCGGAAGTTGTCTTGATAATTGATCTTGTTGATCAATTCGATATAACAAAATCAATGTAAATATGGTAAGTAAAAATCATGACCGTTGATGATCTGTTCCTGCAAGTTCGTTCTGGGTCTGTCAGACTGAAGTTATGCGTCTATGTGTGTTCTCCGTCTGGTACACATAGACTCAAAGCTTCTGCGTCTCCTCACATTTTCCGTCTAGTACAAGCAGACTTAGAAACATCTTTAGCTTTCTTTCTGCCACATGTAGACTCAGAAGAATACGTCACTTCGTGACTCTTCTTCCTTAGCAAAAATATGATTTTCTTCAAAATGAAACAGGGGGAGTCCATAGGAGATATGTTTAGCAAATTTACAGAAATTGCAAATGGGCTTGCATATCAAGGATAGCCTGTCCCAGGACCAATGAAGGTCAACAAGCTTTTGAGAGGTTCATCAAAAGACTGGAATAATGTGAATACCTCCATACGAGAAACTCTGCGAATCTCACCTCTGACAGTTGATGAGCTTGTTGGAACCCTAGAATCCTATGAAGCAGAACAAATGAACGAGGAAGTGGAGTCTAGAGGTAAGAAATCTATTGCTTTTAAGTCTAATACTGATTTTGATGACACAAATTCTGAGGATGAGCTAGACGACAAAGAACTTGCATTGTTAATCCGAAAGGTAAAAAAGTTAAACAAGAAAGGCAAGAAGTTCAATAGAATGAAGCAAAACATACAGTATAGACAACGACGGACAGCAAATGAGGAAGAGTCTGTCAAAGATGTTGTCTGTTTTGAATGCAAAAGGAAGGGTCACATAAAACAAAACTGTCCTACACTCAAGAAGAACACAGGAAAGTATGAAAAAACTGTCCCACTTTTGAGAATTATCTTCTTATTGCCTTTGTTTCATCAGATTTACGATGAATTACCTTGAAAAACTTCGAAGCCGTGCTATCAAAGAATCTGAAAGCTTAGAGCTGTGCCATGCAGAGACTTCTGTTGGCTCTTACCGACACCATCCTTAGAGAGACATCTGCGAAGAGCTCTCGAAATGTCTTCCTCAAAATGATTTCCCAGTCCTAAGCGTTGGATGTCATCAACCAGAGAAAATATGGTCATGGGTTCAGCTGTTTCGTCATTAAGAGCACCTCTCACTTCTTCTTCCAACCTTTGTGCCTTTTCTCTTTGTAGCTCAACCTACGTTAGAAATAAAAAAAATCCATAGCTTAGTTTTTGAACCTTAGGAAAAGGCAAAGAAAGATAATTCAAGGAAGAGGTGGAAATCTTCTAAGGGTCCCACTTATGTCACAGGCGTGGGATTAAGATACCTACGGTTGAGTTTTTTCAATGAAATTGTGTTGTGTAAAAGACGTCAAGAGACACGATGATAAGAGGATTTCATCTTTTTATGGCATGCTGTAGATTTTTTTTTGTTTATATTGCTAACTAATCACAAATAATAATGGTTCATGACTTTCTCTATGACTTCCTCCATGCTTGTTGGAAGAAAATCTCCTCCAATCGATTTTTGGGTTGGTAGATACAAACATCACAAATGTCAATTTTCGTACAGTGGTCAGCTGAATGTCGTAACTTTTTTTTCTATTACTTAAGTGCAATTACTTATGTACAATGTTCATTTAAGGGTCATAATTTTTTTCCGATTACTTGAATACCATATAACTTTTCATTCGAATATCATAACTTTTTAAAAGCATTCACTACAACTATTATGCCACATCAGATTTCTAGCACTTGGGTAAACATAAGTTTTGGCACTTAAATGATCGATTAAAAGTTACACTCAAGTTAACGTTTTTTTAGAAATTATAGCACTCAAGTGATCGAAAAAAATGTTATAATACGCAAGTGAGCGCCATAATGAAAGTTATAACAATTAAGGTGTTCTTATCCCTTTAGTTAAATCCATATTCTGGCGATGGCTATAACTTCCAATTCATCCATCAAAAACATGATTAGAGGAAATTAGGTATGGAGGAAAATATGACCCACCACTCATCTAAACATTAGAGTTCAGTTCAAACCAAATTGCGAAAATCGTCTTTATTTCTTTTGACCATAGCAGAAATGTGTCGCATGGAGAGGATATAAGTAGAGTGTGGTTTTTTTACCGCGAGATGAGATTGACGACTTTCATCGGCCAAAAGCGACTGAAGGTAATCGTGAGTCCGGACAGTTGGCTGATAATTGGCGGATCTCCGTCCTCGTTGAGTATGAGAGACCTGCGTGCTCACTGAACAATGGACTCGACCACTAGACGCCGGAGAGGAAAGCTTCGGAAGATTAGGCGCGGACAAAAGACAAAGTGCCATTAATCGCACGAACTGGACTCAGGAATCCTACGTAAGGTGAAAACTCAGCGATCAGGGCATGCCCTCGTTTGCGGGAACGGTCCCGTATTTATACAGAAGTTCTTGATTTCCTACGTCACAACGTAGGAGTACGCTAATAGATTTTCAGACTTCAGGCGATTGTCTGATGTCGTCGCGGTGGACCGCATCCTCTCGTCCGCTCGTTTTTCTATGTATGCTTGATCACATGTTGCTGCAGGATCGTCCCTCGCCGGAATCTTCTGTCCATGTTTGCTCAATCACACGTCGCTGGGCCCGCCTCTCGTCCACTCGTTGGTGCCCTCGTGTTTTCTTGCCTCAACGCATGGTCGGAAATGCTTGGCGCGCGAGGAGTTGTGTCGTTCTCAGGGTCGAAGATATTTCTGGGAGACGCTGTCGCTGTAGCATCATTATTCTCCTGCAAGCTACAGCGAGGTAATCCGCACAGAACATACACCTAGTGATGGTCCCTTGTTCTTCCAGAAAAAGCAAGGCCCCATCTGCTGGGAAAGGGCTTGATGCTCGGATGTTCCAGAAATCTAGAGGGGTCACATAGACGGTCCCTAGGCCTGGGCTTGCAGGCCTCATTACAGAATTGGATCCTTTGAAATGTCTGGACTCATGATGATCTTGGGCCCATCCGTTTTGATGGATCGATAAACCGAATAATGTCTATATTTTTCAAGATCGTCAGGAAATCCGCGCTGAGGGCTCCCGCTTGTCGTACTAGATAAGTCCCAATAAAGTATTTTCGGGTTCAAACTCGACACATGGATGCAGGATTGGAATAACACCTCCATACACACCCCCATTCATGGGGCAAGTTGAGGAAGGAGAAACTGAAGAACCCTCAGCTTCTGGATCTCAACCCCGACCAACTAGACTAGGCTTAAATGCTGTAATTAATATCGATTGATTGAGCGCGTGATATCAAGTTAATAATGCTACATTACGTAGCTCTCGCTTCCTCAACGGGGGCTATATTATGAAAGAATGCGGTACACCATAATATCGATTGTTTGGACAATTTCCTTGATCTGTTGGTTGCTTGATCACGAAAACCAAGCAGGTCACTCTTTCAAGTTTTGCTGCCGTCTGTCCTAATAACATGTAGACAAACATGCCCCTCCATGATTCTTGTACTAGCAAAGTTTTCAAATTGCGATACACCTTAACGTCTCTTGAACCTAACACATAATTGCATGAGCTTGTGAGTTGTGACACCAACAATAGATTTTTCTTCATTCCCAACATGCGACACACATT
Organism: Corymbia citriodora subsp. variegata; assembly: GCA_014858505.1. Classification (NCBI taxonomy): domain Eukaryota; kingdom Viridiplantae; phylum Streptophyta; class Magnoliopsida; order Myrtales; family Myrtaceae; genus Corymbia; species Corymbia citriodora. The sequence continues at coordinate 23,884,950 of CM026420.1, read as the reverse complement.
TTGCAACTCATCAATGTGAGCTGAACTAGGGTGTTATCACCATTTAGCCAACATGGGTAATCAGCAGTATTGAGTCGTCTACAGTGACAACTACTCATTCACCGGTGTATTGAAACATATTTGATAGCTTGCCTTGATCTCTATTCATATGATATAAGCAACCCCAATCAACTCCTCAATCATTATTAGAATTGATTAATTTATTACTTATAGTGAAGAGGGTTGTCGCATCTTTTAACTTAGTGATTGAGGAGGCTACGAGCTCTTCTTGTTCCTCACTACGTTGGGTGCTTGCAAATTTCACTCCTCTTCGCTATCATTGTCCTTAGATGTTGCATTGTTTCCTTCAACTCTTTTGAGTCGACCATCCTGGCAAAGTAACCTATTTTGCCACAAATATAGCAGCAAATGTCTCGTGTCTAGCTATTTTAATCTTCATTCCTGTTATCTTTGTATCGATCCCGATGAGCTCCCCCTGGCTGAGCGCTTGTCCATTTTGGTCACCTTTGCCAATCTCAATGATGGTTTTTCTCAATTTACTATCTTTAGTGTTAGCACCATTTTCCCCTTGACCCTTGAACCCACTTTTATTACTAAAGAGGGCACTTTTATCATCCTTTACTAAGATCTTAGATATATTTTTGTATAAAGCCTCTTGGTGGCCAAAATATTCTCCAACTTGTTAGAAGTTTGATCTTCAACCCATCCACGGGTGGCCATAACAGTCATAACCCGTGAATGACAATTCTTCTCATCCTAGTCTCAAAGATGGCATTTTGAGGACTCAACTTTGAAATTTCTTCACAAATAGACCTAACTCTGAAAAAATATTGGCTCGCCATCATATCTTGTTGCAAGGTCAATATTAACTCATTGTCCAATCATTCTAACTTGGTGTCGTTCATCCTTGCCAACAATACCACCAAAGTGCCCCATGCCTCCTTCAAGGGCTTTGCACTCTTAGTATGCTACAATGATTCATCTTCTACTATAACAACAAGACGTGGAGAGTCTTACCCGCATTAATCTTCCAATTCCTCCACTCTTCATCATCATGGGTGGTGTGGTATTGTTACCGCCAACGGTATCCCACAGATCTTAACTTCGCAAGTAAAATTGCACATGATTACTCTAATTATAATAATTGGAGTAATTGAGCTTCTCTATTGCTGTTCTCCGAACTCAAGATATTCACTATATGACTTTGTTACAAAGCCCGACATTATACCAAGTAAGCTTCGCCCCAGATTAACCAATCACAGTCTCTAACTGCTGACAAAACTTCGGCACACTTCCATCCCTAACCATTGTCTTCTTGTACCACAATTCCCAATCCTAGACTCATGGTCCACAATCGCCTGCTCTAATTTGGTCCCCGGTCGCTAGCTTTGGTACCACTTGTTGAGAATCAAGTGGATGCTCAATTGAAATAAATGCTCTCTTATAATAACAAACAATTCATATCACTCACACTTGGAGACTGACTCAACAATACTTGAGACAATTACCAAAAAAATTCCCAAACCTATTATACTTCTATCAATTCATTTATAAATATTTCATTGTATCAACTTAGTCCAAAACATTTTCATATATTGTCAATTGAATCTATTAGACCAATTTTGCTTAGAATCCGCTAACGTGGATGCCGACTATCTTATATAGCACAGCTAGCATTAACACGAACATTTTTTAGTTATATTTAGGTTAATATCAAAAAAAAAAAAACCCCAACTGTTCATCTATAACAAATTTGCCAAACAAATTTTTAAGTTATCAAAAATCCCAAACTAGTATATCTGTAACAAACTTATCTCAAACTTATTTTTTGGTTACCAAAAAACTCAAATTGATACATTCATAACATAATTACTCTCCATTAGCTTCCATCAATTTTTACCATGAAATTACTAAGCTGGATGGTACATAATCATAATTCCATTTATATGGCAAGTTCACGTGAAAATCCATATCAGTTTGGAGTAAAATTGTCACGGAAGTACTAATTTTGGATTTATCATGATATTAACCAATAAAATTTTTTTTTTTGTTCTTATTTTCTTTCTTTGCTTTGCTTTTTTTTATATATATACTGAGGGCCAACAAGGGTAGTTGGCCAACCCTAGCAACATTGAGCACTCGCAGGCCCTCGCTATGGGTAGTGAAGGCCTAGGCAAGAATCATGGCCCTCACTGGCCAAAGTAAGGGCATGCAGTCCCTTAGCCAAATATGGCAAGGGCCACGATTGCTAGATTAGATTATTCTATTAAAGCCCTCATCTGTGGCCGGTAACCTTTACCAATCTTCAGTCCAAAAAAAGATCAAAAATCAAAATAAAAAAATTTAAAAAGAAATATCGACGTTAGCACCAGCCATACCAAGTAGGATGATTAGCATCTATGTCTATAATTTCTAGGCAAAATATGGCTAAATAAAATCAATTTGCAAAATATAAAAAGATTTATGATTAAAGTGGCACAAGTATAATTTTAGGATTTTTTTGATAATTTCAACTAATATTCCCACACAAGTGTTTGCCTCACTCCCTCTTTTTTTAACACTCTTGCTCACTACATAACTTTTCTCTACACAAGTTTAAAAAAAAAAAAAAGGGCTGCCTATTTGCGGAGAGATTCCCGCCAACGTAATGGACTCATCTATAATTACAAACTTTAACTACGCCCAATGATTTTCAACCACATAACTCAACTATCACTAAAAGACTTGAACACCACAAACAACAACTACCTACTCTAGATATTTAGGCTTTATTTATTTTACGAAAAATAAATAATTTAGAAAATATTTTCCTAAAAATAATCGCTTATAAAATTGAATGAACGAAAAACATTTTCATCATCCACAAAAATTTTAGATATAAATTATTGAAATTAATGAAAATAATTTTCATTATTAATTATCTCAAGCATTACAAGCAATTATTTTTCAAAAAAACATTTTCTAAATGATTTATTTTCTACCAAACGAACATAGCCTTAGCCTTGATTTGTTTCTTGGAAAAAAACTCCAAACTCGACGGAAAGCTTGCACCGCTTGACAGTCACTGTCGTGCCACCAAATTCAGCGTCGCCATCAGCTATGATCGGCTTGAGACAGTCGACGCATGGGGTCCTGGCCCTCACCTCTCCCTCTCTGGCTATTTTACGCCTTTCTCTCTCCCTCTCTGTGCATACGATCAGGAATTGCTGAGCAAAAGAAAGGTGCTCGACCTTGTTCAATGGGTGTCCTAGGGATGTTTAGCGAGGTCTGGCCCCGGTTTGTTGGTGGACGTATGGGTCAACGGGCACTTTCGACCGGATGCGTGGATCGGGTCCAAGTGAGTGGCCATCGTGGTCACTTGCACGTGGTCGGGGCGTGCCAAAAGTCCCGTAGGTTGAGCCATCGGCTTGGTGGGTCTTCAGGGTCCTCCAGAGCTTCTTCGCCATTTCATTCGGGCTATAGCATCGTCTCAGCTTGTCCCGTCACGCCACGTTGTCTTTAGCTGTGAAGTGTCGCTAGGTTAGCTCAAAACCTCTGGGAGCTCCACCATCCTTGCACGGCGGCAGCTTCAACTTAAAAAACACCCCCCCTTTCTTCCTCCATTCTCTACTTAAATTTCGACCATTTATCAGACACTTCTACAAATCTTGAGTGACATCATTGTTGGTAGTTTGTTTGTAAAACAAACTGAGAGGTGCCTTGTCCCACATTGAAAAGATGTGAGTACGCACGTGGACGAGATTTGGCACTAACTAATGATCATTCATTTTTATTTATTGAAAAATTTCGGATTTATTTTTATAAAAATTAACCATAATGTTATATTGAAACAGTGCGACTGTTCATAAAAAAGTTATGATTATTTATTATTTATTATTTATTTATTTCGAATTTTCTATACGTGTCTTTTCAAGACAACTTTTGAAATTATACTGGTTCAGTTTGCAACTCTCCCGAAGGGTTATATTGATTCTTTTTATAACTTCTTTTGAAAAGTCACATCTATTCGTTTTGTAACTTATTTCGAAGAGGTGTCTTTGTTTCTATATATCTATGTCAGTTTTGAAAAAACAATAGTTACAATATTCGAGTCTTCTTCCCAAAACTACAGCCAAGATTTTCTATTGTTTCCTAGAGAGACCCTGGAGAAATATTAGAATTGCTATCTAGTATTCTCATTTGAGACTTTGTTGTATCTTGGAGGAAATTTGCCGATGACCATTAGCAACTTTGTGGGGCAAATAAATCCTTAAAGAAAGTGATTACACGCCTCAAAGTCCATTGTGATTGCTCTATTGATTCGAACACACATTGACTTCATTGTTCTACCCAAGTACGAAGGCGAATTTTCCCCAACAATTTTAAGGATTTATTTTTGCAACAATGGAGTCAGAATCAATCAAAGTCTATTTTTGTCCGAGGCATTCCTTCTGCTTTGCTGCCATGAATTTTGCTCGAATCGGTCCGTAAAAGCACGCTCTTCTTTTGCCGTCAAAATCAGCCACTGGACGCTAGTGATTTATCATCACCCACCATTGATATTTCTTACGCACAAAATGGTGTGGCATCACTGCTGGGGATGAAGGATATCATGCAAACTGAGGATGGCATTAAGGATGTTATAAAGTCTTCTGGTGCCGTTGATGGGAGTCCCGACTCCAAGAGAAGATGACGGTTCGCAGATTCTGTTGGATTTCCTTCGCTTTGCGTCCGGGCAAAAGAATCATGGTGAAACTAGACCGCGCAAACGAAAGAGTGCAGGAATATGTAGGGAATGGTTCTTTTACCACGTATCAATTGGAGTGCAATGCTGGTTCATCTACGACAACAACAGCGAGGATGATGCAAACGAAGTAATCGAGTGCCCCGCCAACGCCCATTACAACATTTTGAGAAATCTCTCAGATGTTCTTCATTTTCGAGACCCACCTTTTAGAAGGTTTTGGCCGTCGTTCATCATGTGTGCCATGAATCAAGGAAGATAAGCTTCTTCACGAGGTTCGTTGACTTGAAATGTGAATTTCCGCAAATGGTTAGTACTTCCTTTCATGTTATTCTGGTCCATTTTGCTGTCCCATTGCCACAACCGGATATCCTTATTGATTCTACGCGTTTGGTCCATTTGGTATATGGGATAGTCATCTTGCTGGATTGGCATGATAAAATGAGATGTTAGTTTCATGCTTGCTCGTTTTATCTTTACTAATTTTTACCCCAAATTAGTTCTCATTGCTAGAAGCACGTCCTTTTTGGTTGTGCATTCGAGAAATTATAATCGTTTTTTTGGTTTTTGTTCAAGTGTTGGCTTGTCTTGAGGTCAAAATTTGGATACATTCTTTTGTTTTTGTTGTTAACAAATTTGGATGTTGAGACTCCGATCCACGAGATCAAGTGCAAGGAGAAAATGATAGTTCATCAATTGAAAGGGAAGCCGAGGGTTGCCATGTCCCATTTGATACCCGAGAATTGGGGCGGGTATGTGACTCTGCAGGTGACCGAGATTGTGCAGTCCTTTGATTGCTTGAAGTCACTTCACTTTTGGCGCATGATAGTGGAAGATTCAGACTTGGCAATGCTTGTGAGATCGTAGGGACGCGTTCTGCAAGTGCTCAAACTCTACAAGTCCTCTGTTTTCTCGACGGATGGGTTTCTACATGTGGGGCATTTGTGCAGTGACTAGGAGGCTGCTCGTGCTAATTGAAATGAGTTTTCTCTAGGTTAATTTCATGTGTTCTCCAAGCATGAGTTCGTTTTATAGACACAAAGGTTACTACTTGTGATTGAGAGGGTCATGGGGTTGAGTCATCGAAACATTCTTGTAGTAGTGCAATGGAAATTTTGCATGTGATAAAATGTTTCCCTGATTGTTGCAAAAGGGGAGTCTCTTGCAACAAGTCACCCTCATTGAATGTGCTGGAGGTGTGGCATGTAAGTACTATTGGAAATACCATGCTTGCATTTCACCGCTTGAAAGAGTGATTCTTCCTTTGGAAGTGATCAATGTTGTTTCTCTCGGTGTCTCTCAATAGAAACATTGAGTTATGGGTATCTTGTTGTTGATTCTGGTTGTATGGCGGATCTCCTCGGCCGTGTGGGTCATTTGGAAGAGGCTCATAATTTGATCAAGATTTGTTGGATTCTTGATTGTTAACTTATCCTTGACTGGAATTTTTGGAACCAATATGACTTGAGTCAATAAACTAAGAAGCATCTGACTTCCAATTTTAAAAATGAAATATTTGGGTGAAGTAGATACTTTCTTGGGTATTAAAGTTGAAAACATAGTGGGGGTTATTCTTTGAGCCAATAATAATAATAATAATAATAATAATAATAATAATAATAATAATAATAATAATAATAATAATAATAATTATGTGAAAAGATGTTGAATAAATTTCAATATCTTAAGTTTCAAAGAAATGAATAATCCATTTGATTCATTGTAGAGGGTCTTTAGTATGAGTGCTATAGGGAATGTACGCGATGCACTGTATTGACCCGTTATTACTTATTCCTTGTGCAAATTGAGTACATTTCTTTGTAATCCAATTATAGAACATTAGAAGGGTATTACCTGAATTTTAGTTATTTTAGTAAATCAAAAATTTGGGTGTGTTCTATATTAATTATATGACTGTATTATGAGAATATATCGATACTAATTGGATTACAATTGTGAAAGATAAACAATCCAATTTTGGGTGGATCTTCACATTACATGAATGTGTTGTTTCTTGGATGAGCAAGAAACAAATGTATATAACTCACTTAACTATGGAATTTGAATAATTGCTTTAAAAGCAATTGAGAAAGAGGCTGAATAGATTATGAATTTGTTGTTGGAAAACAAATTATGTCAAAGTTCTATGCCTCATATTTCTATACATTGTGACAGTCAAGCTATTTTGGCAAAGAGCTTATAATGGCACTTATAATGATAAGTCTAGACATATTAGCCTAAGGCATGAGTATATGAGACAATTGTTTAAAGATGGTACCATAACAATTGTCTACGTGAGGTCAATCAAGAATTTGGCCAATCCTTTTATGAAGGCTTTATCAAAAGATGTGGTAAAGATGACCTCACAAGAAACAGGGCCGAAACCCTTTAATTAAAATCACCGGTAATGGTAACCCGACCTTTTTCTAGAACATCACTAGTTACAAGGTTTAATGGGTAAAAACAAGTTGCTGAATGTGATTGTTTGATACCGATGTAGCCCTGATATGAGAAGTCAGTATCGTCTATTACGTTTTGCAGGTTGAATTGAATTCTTAATGAAGTATTGTACAATTTTGTAATGTGTTAATAGTAATAGAAACACATAATAAATACTTCACCTATATGAGCTTAGAAGTGGTGCCGCTTCTTACGAAAGTCAAGGGTTGCTTTCTAGAGAGCTCATGAAACAGGATCAAGCACATGGTCATAATAGTGCGGAGTAATATAGAACTTCTCGCTGAAATAAGAGATTAGTATATGTGCAGTATGTCCGATTCTATCGCTTAAAAAGTACAAATTTAAAGCTGAGCTATTTGTCACTTTGATAGGGTTTTGAGATACTTGCACTAAGTAAAGGTTTAACTCGAAAGAGACCTTTATGTATGTATATTAATCTCATGGAAATGTTGGCTGTATTTTTTATTTTATTTTTATGCTTTGTTTTACAAACAAAAGTGGGGGATTGTTGATAGTTTGTTTGTAAAACAAACTGAGAGGTGCCTTGTCCTATATTGAAAAGATGTGAGTGCGCACGTGGACGAGATTTGGCACTAACCAATGATCATTTATTTTTATTTATTGAAAAAATTCGGATTTATTTTTATAAAAATTAACCATGCTGTTATATTGAAACAGTGCGACTGTTCGTGAAGAAGTTATGGTTATTTATTATTTATTTATTTCGAATTTTCTATACGTGTCTTTTCAAGACAACTTTTGAAATTATACTGGTTTAGTTTACAACTCTCCCGAAGGGTTATATTGATTCATTTTATAACTTATTTTGAAAAGTCACATATATTCGTTGTGTAACTTCTTTCGAAGAGGTGTCTTTGTCTCTATATATGTATGTCAGTTTTGAAAAACAATGGACACAATATTCGAGTCTTCTTCCTAAAACTGCAGCCAAGATTTTCTATTGTTTCCTAGAGAGACCCTGGAGAAATACTAGAATTGCTATCTAGTATTCTCATTTGAGACTTTGTTGTATCCTGGAGGAAATTTGCCGGTGACCATTAGCAACTTTGTGGGGCAAATAAATCCTTAAAGAAAGTGATATCACGCCTCAAAGTCCGTTGCGATTGCTCTATTGATTCGAACACACATTGACTTCATTGTTCCACCCAAGTACGAAGACAATTTTCCCAACATTTTGTTCCATAGGAGGCACAGTTCCGCAAGTTTCAGAGGTTCCACGAGTTTATGTTCCGGAGTGTTTCTTGTTCTTGTTTTTTTTTCTTAGGCTGAAAGGGGTGAGAGAAGAGGTGAATTTATAGGGAGAGATGGGCAGTGTGTTGGAGGATAAAGTTTGGGGGTGTCCGAGCCCAATCATTCAAGTTGAAGAGGTATTACGGGACAAACCGTGTAAAGCGTGACTCACTCTTTTGTGCGCGAGTACTCGAATTGCATGCGCGCGATGCACGTGATCTCCCGGCCGTGTATTGCTCTAAATTGAAGGGCTCGTATGGATGGAGTACAAGAAATGCCCATTGGGTACGGATTTGGCATATTTGACGTGGCACTAGATTTTTTTTTTTTTTTGGGGAAATGTGGCACTAGATTTATAATAGCACTTTCTTTTCCTTATATTTTGTAATGTGTCATATTTTTAAAATATTTCAAATCCTTTACTTAAGTCTCATATTTAAGACTCGATGCACTTCTTTCATGCATACACTACATTTAGGGAAAAGAAAAGAAAATTACCACAGATACTAAGGCTATGATTTTATGTGCACGGTTAGCTCATGCCAATCATATAGCTTCTCTTAAATTAACTTTAGATGCCACACAAGATTGTTTGTAACCATTTAATGTGAAATTCTAAACTTCCACTTCTTCTTTCGATTGTGAGCATTTATGAACTCCAATTGAGAAGAGCTCAAATTCATTATAACTACTTATGAGCTCCAATCGAGAAGTAGTTGGATCCATCATAAGTGCTATAATTAATGAACTCTAAATACAAATATCTTGCTGAACGTTGACTTAATCCAGAAGTGATTAATTCCAAACCCAATTAGACATATACATCATTTTGATGATCAGTTTTCCACGTCAAGTTCTAATTACGCATTGATGAGAGGTCCCTTTTGCCCGGGCAACAGATTCAGTTTTAGTCCCAAATAAGCCAACCGGAGGACATTCGTTTCTTGCTCAAAGACTAGAAAAAAGAAGGAGAATTGAGTAAAGGCAATTCACTGCTTTTAAAGAATCCTCGTGAAGCTGGGAAAGTATAAGGTATAAAGTAAATTCACACATCGTGTGTTTTGTTTGGGGGGGGGGGGGTTAAATTAACTACCGCCCATGAGTTGTAAATGTGAGACTATCTACATGTTGTTAAGATGAAGAAGTGGTTACCTACTTATTGTACTAGATTAAGTCAATTTTACATTAAGATGTAATTTCACAAGCCTATAACATGTATTATAAAATTCACTACCGCTCATGAGTTGTAAATGTGAGACTATCCAAATGTTGTCCAGATGAAGAAATGATTACCTACTTATTGTACTAGATTAAGTCAATTTTACATTAAGATGTAATTTACAAGCCTATATCATGTATTATAAATGACTTTGTCCACCACGTCATTCGTGAAGTTTTTAGTTTATATGATTTTTTTGGTTGTTGGCACTGTATCGAGACAATATGCCCCCAAAAGAAGTAGCAGGATTTAAGTGATGGTGTACCATTGTGTGTTTCACCTTAAGAGCTAAGACTAGCCTCCAATGATTAGTATCGGCTCTCTAAGAAAAAGGAGCAATTACGTGCTACAAGTTTATCTTCTGATGCTAAAGACTCCTTCAAACTCTTGATAAGGAACTTTCCGACTAGATTAGGCTAGATTGACAATTAGTTTACCCACTACTCAAATATACCTATTCATGAGCTAATGACCAAACAAGCCTAAAAAAATCTGCCCATCCTCTAAGTGGATTTGCCTATAAATATCCTCCCTAGAAACGTTTTTGTGAAGCAAATGGAATCATAATTGTTGATCATGTGGAATATGTATGCTAATATTATGTTGGACTCACATGACCAACTATTGCAATTGATCCAATCCATATAGACCTTGCTCCACAATAAAAAATCCCCTAGAGCAAGGCATGTTTGAAAGCTTCCAGCCTGATAGATACATGCATGTGTATGTGCGGTCAATAATTTTTATAGGAGAATTGTCATGATATTAGACAGGCCAAAAAATTCCAAAGACAAGTAAGGCAGAAAGAGAACTTCTCCCATTTGTATTTCTTCATTAGGTAAATGTGCACCGGCAAAACAACGGCGGCACAATAATGGAGTGTAATGTATGTGGTCAACTCAGGAATGCAGATATAGAGGCGGAAGCCAACGGAGAAGAGGATATGGACGAGTGAGGTCCCCCATCTTTGATCATGTACGAAGCTCTTCAACTCATAGACTCACATCCAGGAATTTGTTTTTTATTTTCTAATCCATCCTTGGGCCTTGCTCTCTAGCCAAGTTAGCTGTTAGTCAATACTTGACAGTAGAGGGACCTAGTTGGCCAATATACTAATAAATGGACACCATATTACAAATCCCATCGATATCTTATCCAACCATCATCCTCTTTGTCAAAAAAATCTTCCCAACCAAACGCAACCTTACAGTATACAATAATAGACAAGCTGTTGAGCCCTTTTGTGGGACACGGTCAGGGTCAAATGCTCTTCGAGGAAAGGAAGATCAAGAGGCTTTTTGTTGACCCCTTTTGTTGCAAATGCTTAAGGATAAAGCCCATCTTGGGCGAGCCCAGAAAGCTCATTTTAGGATTTTGGGTAAACGAGCAAACATAGAAATTGACCCAGTACATAATTTGTGTCATTAATTTAGATCTTAATTTTATAGGAGTAATCGAGTGCAGAACAATTTCCCCCGGGGGGGG
>CM026420.1:23839776-23873712 GCA_014858505.1 Corymbia citriodora subsp. variegata | reverse complement strand
TCGGAGTCATACGTAAGCGAAATTTCCAGAGAGGGAGCAGCTGATTACCTGGACACAGTTGAAGAGCTTGGCGTCCTTGTTGTCGGATTCGGAGGCGTAGAGAGTCGGGTAAAACACCTTGTACCTGAACGAATCGAACGACCCAAGAAAAACCATTATCCCTCCGGGGATAAACCGACGAGAGAATGATCAGAACTGGGAAAAGGGCAGAAAAAAAAAATCGAAATGATTACTTCTTGCGCGCCATGCCGACTTGGGCAGCCATCCAGAAGTTGAGGAAGCAGTAGAAGACGAGCACCAGGGCCACGTATCCGTACTCCTTGGGTAGCATCCCCTCCATCCTGTCGCTTTCGCTGCTCTCGAACTGCTTCTGATTCTGATCTAGACCTGATCTCCGGATTCGAATGGAGTCGGATAATGCGGAATGAGAAGAAGGGCGTGGAGTTGACTTCTCGGAGTTTCTGAGGGTTTGGGTTGGGCTATTCCTTGATCGATGGGCCCTTTTTATCTTATTTTTCTGGCTTTCTGTCCAAGGCAAGCATTGGACTTGACGTGCTTCTAGAATTGAAAATCTTATTTTTCATTTTTCTATTTTTTTTTGGGGAGGGACTATTTAAATTTGTCCATTTTGATTTATTTTATATGTTATACAAATTTAGCGGTCCCTGCTCCGACCGGACCCATATGACAAAAACATATCGGTATTTAATTCAATTGATGAAAACTCGTACACACCTAATTAACATAATTTAAAACTCTTGATGTGTATTTGTTATTTAGATAAAAAAAAATTCACATCAAATCAAAACAAGTAAATTAGCATAATAAAAAAATAATAGTAAATAAAGTGAACAAAAATTATAAATTGAAATATTTATAAAGAACTAGAAAAGTGTGCATGCAATGAGATAATGATTACTTTGGATGCATGTTTATTGATTTAAGTCTATTTAATCCTTTTATTTGCCGCAAAATTCAAGTTATCATTAAAATATTAATAAATGGATACGCATAACAACTTGTTAATTATTGTTACATTATTTATCAACACTACCAACTTCGCGCATGCTTTCATGTGATGTCAAAGGTGATCCTCACGAGCCTCATGACGATGAGAAAATATTAGGTGTCTCGACGATGAGAAAATATTAGGTATAGCTCATGTGCCAACATGGCAAATCGAGAGGGTCTTTAGAAAGCGTCACGGAGAAAATATTGGCTGCAGCTCGTGTGCCAGCGTGGCAAACGGGAGGCTGCTCCGGAACGCGACACGTGTTCTTCTGTGGGCCCAGGCGTCAGACTTGTCAGCTTGGAGAAAAAAATTTTGAAACCGCGCGCGTTCTCTTCTCTCTCCTTCTCTGCGCACTCTCTCCCCTCTCCCTCACAACTTCACATCACTTCTTTTCTTCAACCCTCACCAAAACTTTTCTTCTGCAGACTCTCTCTGCAAATTTTTCTCACCCACCGGCGACTGCCGTGACGACCTCCGGGCACGATCGAGGACCCTCTGGCCGCCCCTCCAACCACCGCGTGCTGACCGACGACTCTGGCCCGCGATCGACGACCACCGCGTGCTCAGTCTCTTCTCTGTGCAAGCTGCGCACCCACCGGCGACCGCCGCGACGACCGCCGGGCAAGATTGAGGACCCTCGGGCCGCCCCTCCGACCACCGCGTGCTGACCAACGACTCTCGCGCCCGACTGACGACCACCGCGTGCTCAGTCTCTTCTCTGTGCAAGCCGCGCCCCCACCGGCGACCGCCGCGCCGGTGTTTAGCGAACTCAAACTATATGTTCGACTTTGAAGAGAAGTGCGAATGGGAATGTTCTCAAAATCTATTGAAACCGAATCAACTTTGAAGAGGCCTCCCAAGTTACCCTGTCCTGCTTTATGTAAATTAAGTTCGCAGCTCATCTACTCTTCAGAATAGAATAACACAAGGAAGAGGGCGAGAGAGTATTTTGGTTATCTGTGAAACGAAGAAAAGAAAAAAAATGAAGTCTGGCTTTTTTTATTTGTTTCCCTCAGATGTCTCGTTTTCTCTCCGCTCTCTGGTTTATTCTCGCTGCTCTCTGCGGTGGAAGGATGGAGAAGTGAAAGAAAGGTCTGCTATTTTGTCCTGAGAGTGACACAAATGGCTGCCCAATTCTTGCAGCCGCTAGTGCCAAACTCAAGATAAAATGGCAGACTTTCCCTTCTCCTACATCCTCATGTTCATTTTTTCAATCTCTCGCTGCCGCTTGAGACAATTTTAGACAATATAGCAATTCGCTCTCTTTTCTGCATCTCTCAACTTCATTTAGAGAGCAAAGAGAAAAAGGAAAAAAGACCAGAGTGCGAAGACTGAAAAGGTCTCGGCAAAGTCTGTCCCTCTCTCTCGCCTCCTCGTAGCTACTAATTCTCTTACATTACTTGTTTGCAATTCTCTTCCACTACTTGTTCGTTGTTGTTGATCGTAGTTGGATGCGCCTCTAAATAAATGAATGTGGTGCTGTTATTTAACTCCAAACTCGTGGGATATACAAGAGAAGAAGCTGATAGACAACACCCGATTTGTGAGTTTTTTCAGACTCCAATGCCCACAACATAGAAAAGGCAGAGAGTATAGTTAAAACTCAACACTCCAATGACACATTCCAGAAAGCCAGCACTTTGATGCACAATCTCATTACGATCTACACAAGCACACAAGAAAAGATGTGCAAAATCTCAGTATCGACATTTAATCCGCTTGACATCATGAAGTGTTATTCTTGATAGGACTGACTCTAATAGTCTAATGGAAAAATTTGATAATGACCCAAACAAAAACATTAGGTAGTCGCCGGTGGGTGCGCAGCTTGCATAGAGAAGAGACTGAGCACGCGGTGGTCAGAGGGGCGGCCCGAGGGTCCTCAATCGTGCCTGGCGGTCGTCGCGGCGGTCACCGGTGGGTGCGAAGCTTGCACAGAGAAGAGACTGAGCACGCGGTGGTCGTCGATCGCACGCCAGAGTAGTCGGTCAGCACGCGGTGGTCGGAGGGGCAGCCCGAAGGTCCTCGATCGTGCCCGGCGGTCGTCGCGGCGGTCGCCGGTGGGTGCGCAGCTTGCACAGAGAAGAGAGAGAAGAGATTGAGCACGCGGTGGTCGTCGGTCGCGCGCCAGAGTCGTCGGTCAGCACACGGTGGTTGGAGGGGCGGCCCGAGGGTCCTCGATCGTGCCCGGCGGTCGTCGCGGCGGTCGCCGGTGGGTGAGAAAAATTTGCACAGAGAGAGTCTGCAGAAGAAAAGTTTTGGTGAGGGCTGAAGAAAAGAAGTGATGTGAAGTTGTCAGGGAGAGGGGAGAGAGTGCGCAGAGAAGGGGAGAGAAGAGAACGCGCGCGGTTTCAAAATTTTTTTCTCCAAGCTGACAAGTCTGACGCCTGGGCCCACAGAAGGACAGGTGTCGCGCTCTGGAGCAGCCTCCCGTTTGCCACGCTGGCACACGAGCTGCAACCAATATTTTCTCCCTTCCCCCCGCATCGTCTTCAACCTTCTGCCGGACGCCCCCTCACGCCTGCAATTTTTTTTCAGATCGACCCACTTCCAATCACCATTCAACCTAGCTAATGCCGACACCTACACAACCGGTGAAACTTCACCAACTCCCAGGCAACATCAACATCCGTCAACCACCGGTTCCGGCCGCCCACTCCGACAAGTGTGTATTTTTCCGACGACTCGCAAAAAATAAACGTACAGACCAAAAACCCTCGTATAAAACACAAGGAAGATCAAGAAAACACACAAGGATCTACCAAACATGAGCAAAACGTGTCAAGCTAAGCTAGTAAACACCGATCTGACGACGATGGTTTCGGGACTTCATTTGGGCATTTTATCGAACACTCGGTGTGCATGAGCAAACAAAGGTGTTCTTGACACGAACTGAGTTCAAACTGTGCCTAAACTTCTAAACGAACATGCCAGTATGCATAGGGACGCAAACGGAGGTACTGCAGGGGCCGGGGCTCGCGCGAACTGGTCGGCATGAGCTCCGGCCCGCGACTTCGTCAACAACAAACAGAGATGCTCAGGGAAGCCTACCTAGTTCAACTTGAGGACACCGGCTGAGGAGACGTCGGATGGAGCTCGCGCGTGGCCGAGGCGTCGGCTGAAGCTCTCCTGCTCTTTCTCGGTCACCGCCTCGCTCGAACTCCCTTCCACTCTCTCGTTAGTTTTGCTCTAGCCCTAGGTTTTTTCTCTCTAGTCTGGTTTTTCCTTTTTTCTTGAACAGACTCCACTCTCCCCTTCTCTCTGTCTCTCCGTCTGGCCTGCTTTTCTGCTCCTGCTCTGGTCTTTCTCTCTTGAGCCGCCCTCCTTCTGCTTTGCTCGCATGCTCTAACCTGCTGCCGTTCTGACTCGCTGCTGCTGCGTTTTTTGCTGGCTTGCTGCTGCGTTTCTACTTGTCTTTCGGCCCTGACTTGCTTCATCATCATCATTTTTCGTCCTTACTGCTGCTGCTCTCCCTTTCTGCTTCTCTACTTCTGCTCTGGCCCTCCGCTGACCTTTCCCATCTTCTCGTCTTTCTGCTCTCTGACCCGCCGCTTGCTTCATCATCATCTTCTGTTTTCCTGCAGGTTGCTTCGGCGCGAGAGAGAAGAATGGAAGAAGAAAAACAAGCAGGCCGGGTCGGGCCGAGGAAGAAAGAAAAAGGAAGTGGGCCGGGCCCATGCGAGGGAAGGGAAAGGGCCGCGTGGGGGCCGGGCGGACCCAGCCCTGGCCCGGCCTCTTTTCGATTTTTTTTATTAATTTTATTAATTTTATTAATTTTATTTTAATTTTTTTTAATTAATTTTTTTATATTAACTTTAAAACTAGTGATGCAAATGCCCCTAATGTCTATATGCGATGCAATTTTAATGAAAGAATGTTTTTGTTAAGAGATTAGAAACTAATCTCTAATTTTCCAATGTAGTTAATAAATGCTAAAACAAATCGTCAAAATTTAAGTGTCAACAGCTGCCCCTCTTTGAATGGGAGCTCAAGGAGGTTTCTTTCAAAGACGAGAGACACTTAAATTTTGTCCATGAACGATGATGATCAGGGGCTGCGTATGAGATAATGATGTGAATGCATGATCTTTTTTTTTTTTTTTTAAAACCAAGATGAGAAAGTCTTATTATGTGGTAACTAGTTTTGACTGGAATGGAGGTCTCACCGTGTAAAAACGAGTTTCGACCGAGGAGGATAATCTCACCGTGTAAAAACGGGTTTCGACCAGGGAGGTCTCATCGTGTAAAAACGAGTTTTGACCGAGGAGGATAGTCTCACCGTGTAAAAACGGGTTTTGACCAGAGAAGGATAGTCTCACCATGTAAAAACGAGTTTCGACCAGGAAGGAAGTCTCATTGTGTAAAAACGAGTTTCGACCGGGGAGGATAGTCTCACTGTGTAAAAATAGGTTTCGACCAGGGAGGTCTCATCGTGTAAAAACGGGTTTCAACCAGAGAAGGATAGTCTCACCATGTAAAAACGAGTTTCGACCAGGAAGGAAGTCTCATTGTGTAAAAACGAGCTTCGACCGGGGAGGACCAGGGAGGTCTCATCGTGTAAAAATGAGTTTCGACCGGGGAGGATAGTCTCACCATGTAAAAACGGGTTTCGACCATGGAGGTCTCATCATGTAAAAACGAGTTTCGACCGGGAGGGGTAATCTCACCGTGTAAAAACAGGTTTCGACCAGGGAGGTCTCATCGTGTAAAAATGAGTTTCGACCGAGGAGGATAGTCTCACCGTGTAAAAACGGGTTTCGACCAGGGAGGAGGTCTCATCGTATAAAAACGAGTTTCGACCGAGGAGGATAGTCTCACCGGGTAAAAACGGGTTTCGACCAGTGAGGTCTCATCGTGTAAAAACGAGTTTCGACCGAGGAGGATAGTCTCACCGGGTAAAAACGGGTTTCGACTAGGGAGGTCTCATCGTGTAAAAACGAGTTTCCACCGGGAAGGATGAGCGTGGTTTAAGGATAAACCCACAAACCGTGTGGTTTCGGATAACCAAAAACCCTGCTGAAAATGCATGATTTTCCAATTGACCATAAACCATGTGGTTTTAAGGAAGACCCACGAACCCTTTGAAAATTGCATGATTTTAGGTTAACCATGAACCTTTGAAATTGTGGTTTCACTTAGTGAACCTATCAAATTCAGATTGAGTAAACGTCATTAGAGACAATATCATAAAAATGTATTGGCAATATTGTAGCATTAATTGCATGAGCAAATCAAGCTAAGTCTGATCACATCGAAGACATTTGATTTTTGATTTTTGATTTTTGATTTTTTTATTATTTATTTTATTTTATTTTTGGTATCATCTACCACAAAATTGTCATCAAACTTGGAAGGTATCATTAATCATCAAATCCTTGTAAGAGAAAAATTATGTCAGAATGATCATCCCATGAAAGAGGTTCATTAAGCATGCCAAGCAAGAGCTCCTTAGTTAGAAAGGACTTATTACATGCTCTCAAAAATGGCTATTTGATCCTATCCATTCACATAGGAAGTAATTCGATCGCTCAATCCACTTCACATTTTCAGTGTTGAAGGATCTGAGAATCATTCGCAATAAGTACACACTGACCAATCTAAAAGGTCTTTTAAAGGCACCGTAATACAGGTTTGGTCATGGTTTTAGCAATGGATAAGCATCATTGGCTATGAAATGAAATAATTGTCTGCCGCCATCTTCGCCAGGTTTACAAGTCAAGTAACCTTGAGATGAGATGAGACAACCTTACCCCCACTTCTTCGAGCGGTAGCTTCTTTGGAAAATCCTCATTCTCACTTGAATCATCCCAATCTGAAGAGACTTCGGGAAGGGTTGTAATGTTGATTTGGTTAAGGCTCGAAAGGTTCAGAATTTTTCACAAAAGTGGATTTGAAAGTTGGTGATTACCATGGCATCGTCATCATATCCCTCAATCTTTTTGAAAGTACTCAACTTTTGAAATCTGATTTGTCTCGAAAGTCCATTAATGAATCAAATAAAAGCTTTGTCCTCCTCAATTTTTTCTTTTGCATCTATAGTGATTTTTTCGATGCAAGCATTTTGAATTTGACAATTGTTTTTTCACATAGGATTTTTTCACCCCTTGATGCAAATCTTTTCTCTTTTTTTTTTTCTCTATTTTCACGGGCATTGGCCTTGCTTTTACCAGGTACACTGCTTTTTCATGCCCCTTAATTTTTATTGGACTTTTGCTCTTTTGAACTTTTTGAGCTTTTAGGACTTTCGAGATGCTTTGCACATTTTCATGTAAATGCCAATAGCCTTGGTCAATCATGTGCCTTGCCCTAGTATGAGGAGATAATCACCACTTGGGTTTTAGAAATGAACAATCGGGCTCAACTTGGTTTAAGCAATGGATATCAGTGTTTGGGTAGTGAAAGGAATGCTCTTCTTCACCTTGGGATGTTTCAAGCTTTCATAAAAATTCACCTGAAGTTACCACAAAAAGATTAATGCAAGTGAAAGCAAAGAAGTTTTTCTCATCTTTTCACCATATGATGTCAATCAACACCTCCAAATTTGCCCCATTGTGGGGTGGTTCTTGACAAGGGTATTTTATGATTTCTCCACTTTTAAAGGCTCAAAGGGGTTCACTATGGTCACCTGTGGTGTGTAAAATAGAGAAAAGATATGCCTCTTTTCATTTTGATCCTTGTACTAATTGCGAATGACTCATTTATCCTTAAACGACATAGGTCTTCTTTTTTGCTCAGTTCTCACGGTGTTTGAAGGATGTGTTTGGGAATGGATTGCCTTTCATCATCCTAAACATTTCCTGCTTGGCATGATTAACATCTCAATTTCAATTGGTCAAAATCATCTAAGTAGATTAATCTCCATGGGGAATTTTGATTCAAAATGAGTGATCCGCCAAGCAGATAAGCAATTTCGAGATAAAAAAGATGTTTAGAGGCTTTGTGGAAATTTTTTTTTTTTTTCAATTTCCATTTTTGTGTTTGCTTTCTAGGAAAATGCCCAAGATTTTTGCTTTCTTCTTTTTTTGTGAGATGGAAATTTTCCATTCATTTTCCTCCTAATTTGACAAAAGGGTACTTACCTACTACGAGGCGACACGACAACCTTGTCCAACTTCATAAAGGCGAGGTGGCTCTTTGAATTGGCTCCTTAAGGATTGTCCTTCCTCTCTCCTTGTGTCATTTTTGTCGAACTGACTGGATACCTGAAACGTGAATAGATATGCATGTATGGAATGTTTATGTGGTGTGCATGCACGATACTATGTGACTCGGATCGTACGCAAAATGGCTCTATGGCCTTGATCTCATTCACGAAAAATATTTTTTGATTGCATCAGCATTTACAGGCTTAGGCAGCTCACAGCCGTCCATCTCAACCAAAATCATACTACCACCTGGTAGAATTTTCCTGATGACATAGGGTCCCTCATAATTCGGGGTAAACTTTCCCCGAGGATCAGGTATTATAGGTACCACTTTTCGCAGCACCAAGTCATTAACTTCGAAACGTCTGGGACGAACCCTTCGATTGAAGGCCTTTGCAACCCGCTTCTGATAGCACTGGCCATGGCATATGGCTTGTAGTCTTTTCTCATCTACCATGTTCAACTGCTCGTGCCTCTGTCGTATCCATTCGACCTCGTCAAGCTTCGATTGAGAAAGACCCTCAGCGAAGGAATCTCAACTTCCACAGGTAAAACCGCCTCTGTAACATTTTGAAAATTGACGCATTTTAGCCCGATTTTTTAATCCAATTTTGGGAATCGATTTCTCCGTGATATCAGGACTAAATACTTGGACATCGCCTCATTTATTTTGGGATTTTCCATTGGACACGGAAGCGTCGGAAAAAGGAAAAATTGAACCGGGTTTCAGGCCCACGGGTGGGTCGGCCCAAGACCGGCGACCCAATGGGCCTTGCACCCATTCAGCCCAGCCCAAGAGGGGCCTATGCTGGCCCAAGTTCCCCTCCATTTCCAGCCCATGGGCTTCTCTCTTAGGCCTTTTGCTTTTGTGCCCAAGTGGGCATTGTTTTTGCTTTGTTTTTGCTTGTTTTTGATTGGTTCTTGGAAGCCACTTGCCTTGGTCTTATCCTAGTCTCCAGCAGCTCCTTCTCTCTCCTCTTTCTCCCCCAAAATTCGTGCACCAGCCCAGCCACTCTCTCTCTCCCTTTTTCTCTTCCTTTTCTCTTCCATTTCTGCTGTTTTCCAGCCGGAAAACGGCCTTGCCGCAGTCACCGGAGCCGCCACCACCGCCCAAAGTGTAGTCCTGGAAGTTAGGAAGCTAGCCACGCACCCCTGGTCACCCCTCGTCGCCGTTAGCCGCCCGTTTTGGCCTTTTCCGCTCAGCTGCACCGGTTCCGCGTGAACAATAACCAGCACTGTTTTTGGCCCGTTTCGGCCATCTTTTGTCATCCGTTGCCATCCCCGAGCTTACCCCTCGTAGCCCTTGTTTCCCTCTACGCGCCGATGTCGCCGGATTTCCGATCCAAGTAAGTTAACTTCCTAATCCTTGTTTAGGGGTTAATCTTGCTTAGGGGTTAATTAGTTTAATTTTTGTGCTTGGTTAATTATGGGTTAGTTTGTTAATTGTGGCTGAGTTAATTAAGCTGACTAGGATTAGATTAATTGACTAGAGTTAGTTTTAAAAGTAACTAGGGTTAATTAATTAAAGTAACCATAGTTAGTTTTAAAAGTAACCAAGGTTAGAATTTAACTATGGTTAGGTTAGATTAACTAGGGTTGAGTTAATTTGTTAACCATGATTAAGTTTATTTATTTTTATTTATTTATTTAATTTCGGACGAAATCACTGTTCACGAATTACTGTTCACTAATCACTGTTCACGGATTACTGTTCACGGCACTGTTCATGCAGAAGCTAAATTTTGGCTTATTTTGATGTGTTCTTGGTTGTTATGATTTATTGAAGTGTCGATTGTTAATTATACTTGTGAATATTGATGAAATGAGTGATCGAATGCTGATTTGGAAGTTGGATTTTGGAATTGTCAAGTGAGATTGCATGACATATTGCGTGGGTTATTAGAAATGGCATGTCACATGAGCATGAGTGGTATGCATTCACGACAGAGCAAAGAAAAGAACGAATTGATTGATGATGTGTTGCATGGTCACATTAAGAGGAGAACCCGGCGTTGCCGGAAGACCGCCAATCCTTATGGGGTTGTGCCGTGGCCAGTGGGTCGCCTGACTTCAGTCGGATGCCTGATAGGGAGGGGTTCTATGTGGGACCGCGGTATGGGGGCGAGTCCCGGGCCTCTGTCAGTAGCGGGACTGCGGTAGTGGGCGGGTCTTGTGCTCCTTCGGGAATGCCGTCTTGGGAGTGAGCCCTTGACGTCGCCGTGCCTCGAGGTAAAGAGGACGAAGCTGGTTTAGCCAAAACCGCCAACCATAAGGTTGTGCCGTGGCCTAGGAGAAGGGGTCGTAATAATCAGAGCATGTGTGGGTGTGAGATTTGAGAAAGCTGTGTGTAATGCTCTGATTATTCGCATGTCTCTTAATGTCATGATGAATTAAATGACAGTTTCTGCAGATCGCATGTGCCAAGGCCAAGTAGGGTCACCTGTGATTACACCTGTTTATTAAACTGTCTTCTGTGGTTATCTCTCTGAAGTGGTGTTGCATCAATTGCTGTATTAGGTTGTATGTTAAACTCCCGAGGCGAGCGAAGTTCCTAACCGGGGCTTAGGACTTTAACTTGCTGAGTTTATCTCAACCCGTCGTGGTTAACATTTTCAGGCCCTAGATGATGCAATACCGAGGATCGAAGAGAGCGATCTCTCTGAGGCCCGTGAGTAGGCAGTTGTAGCCTATTTCCTTTCTGACGAGCCTTCCCCCACTGGTACAGGGTTAGGTTAGCTAGGCCGATCCCTTTTTGAGTAGGCCTTAGCTTGTCGCCTGTAATAAGGCGTGTATGTATTTGCTGGTATGCTAGCTAACATTCAGATATATAAAATACTAATTGTCTTTCCTCTGCTGCCGTTGTTACTATCCCTGTTGTTTGGTTTGGGAGTTGTTCGTTTCCGCATGTGCTTAATTACAAGATAAAATGAATTGGTCGACGACAGTACCTGGGATGTCATACAAATAGACCTCAAGTGAAATGGGGTTGCCGCGAGCTCGAGAGTCGGGGCGTGACAGCCTCCATCCTATACACCAACGAAAAGGGAGTTGCGCCTGTGGAAGTGCGGATAGATGTCCGGTATGCCATCAATGCATAAGGAAGTCTTTCGTGCCAATCGCGGTAATTCTCGGCAGTTTTTGACAATATCTTCTTTATGTTTTTGTTTGCTGCTTCGACCGCTCCATTCATCTGAGGACGGTATGGGGACGAATTCAAATGTCGAATCCGAAACTCGTTAAACAAGTCATCCACGACTATGTTGTTTAGATTGGAGCCATTGTCGGTGATAATCGCCTCTGGCACCCCATAGCGAGCAATAATATCACGACGAATAAACTTGGCAACATTTTTGGCGGTGACATTAACATATGAGTTGGCTTCGATCCATTTCGTAAAATAGTCAATTGCCACCAAGATGAATCGATGCCTGTTTGATGCTTTGGGATTAATGGGCCCAATCACGTCAATCCACATAGAAAAAAGCCAAGATTGGGACATTTGGTGGAGCTCATTCGGCGGAGCATTCATTTTGTCCCCATAAATTCGGCATTGGTGGCAACATCGCGCATGTTGAATGCAGTCGGACTCTATAGTTAGCCAGTAATATCCAAGCCGCATGATCTTTCTTGCTAGGAGGTGACCATTCATATGGGGGCCGCACTCTCCTTCGTGCATTTCTTTCATCAAATGGTTTGCTTCCTTGGCGTCAACACATCTCAGCAATGTTGAATCAAAGGACCTCTTGTAGAGGGTGTTTCCACTAATGAAGAATTTCGATGCAAGCTTCGTTAAGTACTTTCGGTTCGAAGCATCACTTTCTTGTGGGAATTCACCTTTCTGAAGGTATTCTAAGATGTCGCGATACCATGGCTCTCCATCAGGCTCTTCCTCAATTACCATACAATAAGCCGGGCGCCTAAGAATCTCAATCCTTAGTGGTTCAACGTCCAAACCCTCGGTAGTTTGTAACATTGAAGATAATGTGGCCAAGGCATCGGCGAATTGGTTTTGAGACCTCGGCAAGTAGCTAAAGGATATTTCTTGGAATTCCTCTACCAACTCCCTTAAGAACTCGTGATATGAAATTAATTTCGGGTCCCGTGTTCGCCATTCGCCTTCAGTTTGCAGGATGATAAGAGCTGAATCACCGTAGACTTGCAACTTCAGGATTTTCATATCAATGGCAGCTTGGAGGCCAAGGATGCACGCTTCATATTTCGCGATATTGTTTGTGCAAGGGAAGGTCAGTTTAGCAGCGACAAGGTGGTGCTGGCCTTCTGGGGAGATAAGGACTGCCCCGGTACCCGACCCGGCTAAGTTAACGGCACCGTCAAAGAATATCATCCATTTGTCGTTTGACACAAGTAAGACCCGCTCCTCTACCTCATTCTCCTCATCAGAGTTTCCCGATTCGTGCAGATTCCCTGCTAACAGGTCTGCCATGGCGTGGCCTTTTACAGATTTTTGTCCCAAGCTTCGTACGTCAAATTCTGTAATCAAGATCTGCCACTTAGCCAACTTTCCAACCAGCGCGGGTTTCTCTAGGAGATATCTAATGGGATCATTCTCGGTTACCAACAAAATTTGGTGGTGCAGGGTATATTGTCGTAATCGGTGTAACACCCAAACCAGGGCCGTGCAAGTCCTCTCAACTACTGAGTAGTTCATCTCAGAGGCAGTAAACTTCTTGCTCAAGTAGTAAATCGCGCATTCTCTCCCGTCTTTTGGCCTTTTCTAGGCCAGCATAGCCCCTAGTGACTCATCATGTATAGTCAAATACAAAATTAGAGGAAACCCAGGAACCGGAGGGACCAAGACTGGAGCATGAGTAAGATAGTGCTTTATCTTCTCAAACGCATTTTGGCATTCGGCATCCCATTCGACTCTCGCATTTTTCTTTAAGAGCTTGAAGAATGGTTTTGCCATTTCTGATAGCTGACAAATAAACCTGGCCACGTAATTAAGCCGTCCCAACAAACTGCGGACTTCTTTAACGGTGGTCGGAGGTCGCAAATCGTAAATGGCCTTGGTCTTTGCCAGGTCGATTTCGATGCCCTTGCTACTGACCATGAATCCTAGTAGCTTTCCAGATTTTGCCCCGAACACGCATTTCGCAGGATTGAGGCGCAATTTAAACTTCCAGAGGCGCATGAATAGTTTTCGTAAGACCTCGACATGGTCTTCGCTTCGTCTGGATTTTGCGATCATGTCATCTACATACACCTCGATGTCTTTGTGCATCATGTCATGGAACAATTCGACCATGGCCCTTTGATATGTTGCCCCAGCGTTCTTTAAACCAAAAGGCATCACTTTGTAACAAAAGGTCCCCCATGGAGTTATAAATGACGTCTTGCTTTTGTCCTCTTCCTTCATACGGATTTGGTTATATCCAGAAAATCCATCCATAAAGGAAAATAATTCAAATCCGGCCGTACTGTCAACCAGGACATCAATGTGTGGGAATGGGAAGTCATCTTTCGGACTAGCTCGGTTCAGGTCACGATAATCGACACACACCCTAACCCGCCCATCTTTTTTCATCACGGGCACAATGTTCGCTACCCAAGTGGAGTAATGTGATACTTCAATGAACCCCACCTCTAACAATTTCATGACCTCATCCTCGATTTTCTTAGACAACTCCGGTTTGGTCCTCCTGAGCCTCTGCTTCTTGGGTGGCACATTAGGGTCGGTCGGTAAGGCATGCTCCACAATTTCAGGATCAAGACCTGGCATATCAGCATAAGTCCAAGCAAACACATCCTGATACTCCCTTAGGAGGCCAATCATTTTTTTCATCTCCAACCTTGGAAGACCGGCCCCAATTTTGACTTCTTTAACATTCCTTGCGTCGCCTAAGTTTATGGCAATTGTTTGGTCTTTTGTCAATGGCCTTGACTCTTCATGCCGGTTTCATTCACGCTCAATCCCCTTCTGGTCATCGGCTTCAACATCAGATTCTAAGAGATCTCTTTCGTGTATATTCGAGTCACATGAATCCTTATCATGATTATGCATTATGTAATGCCTGAGATGTGATGAGATGGGTTAGATCATGTTAATGATAAACATAATGCATGTTTTTTTTTTTGAGTAATTTTTTGAATATTTTTGGTAAAATGAGCTTCAAGAGCTCATCCTCATATCATCGGATTTCCTCGCTCTTGCAAAATTGTCAAAGAAAGGAGCATGTGGAGGCCCAAGCCTCAGAGATCATCATAGGACTGGTTTGGTATGCTTCCACATGTCCTTAATAAAACATGCATCTATTTTATTGAATGGGAAATGATAAGGCCGTATTACAACACGCACTTCCCCAGACCAACGGCTCGAGGTTAGGGGCTCGACATAGTCTTCATTACAAACGACTCAAACGATGAAATGGAAATAACAAGAAGCCTCCTCACGCATGGGGGAACATAAACAAAAAGCTACACTGAACGAGGCCGCCTACTCTGGAGGGGCAATGATGTCTTCAGAAGATCCAGCCTTTCCGCATTCCTGAATGACGCCTATGATATTATCCGCGAACAGACTAGCTGCATTATCGATGGTCCGGTCCACCTCTGCCAATATCTTCAGAGGTCCCGGGAACGTTTCTTCCAACGGTGGGGGAGGAATATTCTGACGACCTTCTCCGTTTCTAGTTCGAACTCCATAGTCACCCCGACCTCCATGCCCGTCCTGACCTCTTCGGGGATCTCGGCCTCCTCGTTCATCACTGCCTCCTCGCTTTTCAACGTATCCTAAGCCCTTTCTCCTCAAGTTTCTGTGAGCTTCAATAGGTTTTCGAATCCCTTGACCATGCAGCCTCAAGCCTTCTCCAGGGTTATACCCATTCGCCAACATGATTTTCCCGACTGTTATGGCTGACTTGGATAATTCTGGGGTGCCCACGGATGAGCCAGCGGGGATATGAACCATAGATACTAGCTCAAGAGTTTGAAAGCTTGATTCTTCTATATATTCAGGCTCCACATACGGAATGGCTGTCTCATTGTAAACCCTGAAGTCCGTCTCTCCGTGCACGGTAATAAGCCTGTTGTCGGCCACGAATCGCACCTTCTGATGGAGGCTAGAGGGGACGGCGCCTGCCGTATGAATCCACGGCCTTCCTAGCAGGAAATTGAAGGCCCTCGGTATGTCTAACACTTGGAATGACACTTGGAAGAGCACAGGGCCGATCAGTAATTCCAATTCAATCTCTCCTATCGCCTCCTTTTTCATCCCGTCGAACGCGCGCACAGTAGACTTACCAGGGCGGATCCTCCCGATATCAACACCCAAGCGATGGAGCGTGGCCAACGGGCATATGTTAAGCACAGAGCCATTATCAATCAGCACTCTAGGAACAAGAGTACTGTCATGTTTTACTGATATATGCAACGCCTTTGTGTGATTGGGGCCATCAATGGGGAGATCTTCGTCAGTGAAGGAAATTTGATCTTTTAATAGGATGGCTCCCACAAATTCCTCTAATTGGGCCTCATCAATCATTTCGAGGACGTGCACTTCATTAAGAACCTTCAGCAAGACATCCTTGTGTTTCTCCGAAGACTTGAGTAGCTCTAGGAGGGAAATTTGAGTCGGCATTTTTCGTAGCTGATCTACTATATTGAACTCGCTGGATTTTACGACTGCTAGAAATTGCTTCGCATCTTCCTCCGTTACTGCTTTCTTCTCGGCTCCTCCAGTTGGCCCGTAACAACGACCTGATCGAGTGACAGCGTCTATTTCATTCAACCCGTAATCCCAAGGTACTGCTTTGGTATCGAACTCAGGAGATTGCCTAGGTATCATCACTTCATCATGTCCTTGAGGCAGTAGTTCAATTATGATCGGCGTCAAACTCTCCTCCACGATTTCGACCGCCGATAATTCCTCGGTCAAAAGGTCGATTACCATCGGTTCGGCAATTTTCATCTCAACATCACTAGTGTGATCTCCATCGGGCAATTCTATCACCACTGGAGTTATCATGGCAACCATCTCCTCCCCTCGAACTTTCTCGGCCACAGGGTTGCAAGATAAATTGCATGAGGACAAGTCAGGCGTTGACGATTCTATCATGGACACTGGCTTCTCCTCTTTTGTGACACGTCGAATTACCCCCATGTTTATCATCCTGCGGACACGCTCTTGCTTTTCTTGCATGGTTACCCTTTCCTCAACTTCATAATACCCAGCCAGCTCCAAGGCTTCATACGTTTTCGGGATATCCACCGTCAAGGGTATGCGGCTTGTTTGTACATCTTCGAAGATCCCGTTCACTCCTTCAATATGATTAGGCAAAGGGTTCTGCTGCACATTAGGCTGAGCCTCCTTGAAAGTTAAAATACCCTTGTCTAATAATTGTTGAATTTTGACTTTCAATACATAACAATTATCGATGTCATGCCCCTTTTCCCCCATGTGGTATTCGCATGTCTTGGTCACATCGAAACCGGGAAACCTTGGGGGATTGTCTCTGGATACCTCCTTGGCTACCATCCTCTTTTCGAGGAGCACAGGAAATAATTTCGACAATGGACGTGGTAGCGAGGTGAATTCCTTCCGCAAGGGCTTCTTGCTTCGATCAATTCCTATAGAAGTACTTCCTTGGATGGTCGTAGGCCTTTGTGTAGGTACCGAAGATGGTTTAGAGAGGTGCGGCTCCTGGACAAACGCCACTTCGACCATGGTCTCTTTGTTGTTCTTCATTGAGAATTTCTTGCTACTCCCAGTAGGTATTCTCCCATCCATAATTGCCCATTCAACCCCTTCGCCAACATCTACCAACTATGAAAATGTTTGGCACCCAGAGTACACCAATCCTTGGAAATATTCGGATGGCAATGCCTTTAAGAAGAGTTGCCTCATTTCTTTTTCACTCAGCGGAGGCTTCAATTGTGATGCTATCGTCCTCCATCTCTGCGCAAAGGCTTTAAAGGCTTCATTTTTCTTCTTCTCCGTCCGAACTAGCTCCTCTCTCGTAGGGATGATCTCAAAGTTAAATCTATATTGTTGCAAAAACTCATCAGCAAGATCTTCCCATCCAGTAAGCTCTTCAATATCTAATGCAATGAACCATGACAAGGCGTGGCCTTCCAAGCTATCCTGAAACGTATGAATAAGGAGCGGTACGTTATCAGAGTAGCGGGCCATCTTCCTCAGATAATACTTGAGGTGAGTCTTAGGGCATCCAGTGCCGTCATATTTCCTTGTGAACTCCGGCTCCTTGTAGATGTCAGGCACTTTCACCTTAGTGTACGAGGTCAGCTTATCAACCCCTTTCAGCTCGTATCCCTGAAGAGCACAAAGCCTCTCCTCCATCTTAGCGAGGCGCCTTGCACTTTCCTCATCGAGGTGAGAGGTCGGCTGTGCCTTTGGGGAAGGATCTAGGTCCACGATGATTGGTGTTACAGAAGGGGCCTCTTCAACCGCCCCTTTTTCAGGAGGGTTGGTGACAAGTGGGTCTCCAGTCGGAGGGGGATTGTGCCCTGACGAGGTAGGAGCAAAGGTCTCGACAACAGCCGAGGTTGGAGATTCCTTGAGTTTTTGGTTCATCTCGGCCATCATTGCAACAAGTTGAGATAACTGATCCTCCATCTTGGTTATGCGCACGTTGGTATCTTCACCCTCCATTCTAGCTCTTGTGCGGGTGCGGATCGAAGATCGTCGTTTAGCCGTGATGATGGTCAGGCAAAAATAATCGACTCGCTAGTACCTGGTCAAAAGTAGATAGGCAATATGAGTATAAGATCTAAATAGACGATCGGCCCATGACAATGATCTAACATCTCCTCTCATTCATTTCAAAAGAAGGAAGGATCCCTACATATTTGAAAATAAATACAGGAGATGACACTTTGTAAAAAGGAGAAATAACACATACACGTACAAGTCAGGACCTCTCAGCATTGAGACTAGGACACAAAAATGGAGCGGGATTCCCTAAACATTAAAGCTAAGACATAAGACAAGACTCCCTAACCGCCCTTAAAGAAATGGGAGATGAACTTCTTTCACAATTGCCCCCTAGTTCGAGCTGACTTTGAGGGGCGCTTTTTGGCCTTTTCGATTTCCCTCTTGAGAAGCTTGATCTCTGCACGATTAGTGATCATCGGTGGCACGTCAGGGATCTCGAGGCGTAGTTCTTGCGGGATCTCATGCTGAAGAATGTACTGCGTCGAGGCATAGTATATCCTCTCTCTACCTTCCAACTCCTCCTCGGGCCAAATGAGCTTTTGGGGGTGGCACATGTTCCACATTGATTTGATCAACGTGATAATATCCTCATGATCCCGGCTTCCATTGGAAAAATCAGCCCGGATTGGGTCCTCGTGCAATATGGGTGGAAGCTGTTGTATCACTTGGAACTGGCAAGTGACTCTAGTTGGATGATACTCGGTAGCACCCATGATCCCCAACAAAGGAACAGGCCCAACGTTCCCGCATGTAAACCTCGCCTCATGAACTCTGAGCCATTTAGCGTGCCATTGGAAATCTTCAGGATTGGGATTTTTCATAAAGGTCAACCATTCATTATGATGATAGTCCGGGGCATGTGCTTTCTTGTCTATAAATTTTGAAATGGGATGGTGAGAATCAGAAATGTCATGAATTGTCATTAGAGTGCCAAACCCCTTAATGTGAGAGAGGAACCAAATTTGTAAAAGTTCAGGAGGAGCATGAAAAGTCTTTTCCGTGTTTTCTTTAAAAAGAGTGAGGGAACGGAAGGTTTCGGTCAAAACAGCATTAACAAAGCCCTTCCCCATGCACACCTCTTGAACCACACATGCAATTAAGGGGTTAATAGCGTTCCTACAGTAAGGGAATACTACACACCCAAAGAATGCTAGCAAAAATATCCTATTCATTTGGAAAGATGAGGCATTTTGGAAAAGTTCATTCAAAAAAGAGAATGGACATGTATTACGGTGGGCCCTCAAAACCTTGCTCACGTCTTCTCTCTTAACTCTCAGAAAATCAGATAAGACCGATGCAGGCTCCACCCCAATAGGTGGGCTGACTATCGCGACCTATTTTTTCCGTCTCGGATGGGGGAAAGCAAATGTCTGAATAGATAAATAGGTTTAGGGGTATTGTCCATAGGGCGGGTCCAAGACCCTCATTAGACATAGGCTCTCCCAAGCCCATACCCCGCGTGACGTTGGATGTTCATGAAAATCTTCAAATGAGGAGTCGCCACTAGCCTATTGGGGTCGGCTAGAAACCAAGCGAGGCATGGGAGTGTGCCTCACTTTCTACGCAATCAGAGATTTTAGGGTCGGGGTCTTGATTACACTAATTAACCAATTAGTGCCCTTTCGGTACCTAATCTTGTTCATTTCAAAAGACTTTTGTCAGGCAGTTCGGATTGATTTTAGAATTAACTACTAACATGTGAGATGATCATGCAGGTGCGCAATCATCAAAATATGACAATCAGCGATTCAAGAAAGCATTAAATAAATTGCAGGAAAAAATAAACACATAGCATTAGCAGATAAATAAATGACAATCCTAATTAAACTAAGGAGGAAACCATAATCATCGCATCATAAGCGTGCATTCAAGGGCAATTGTATCCGAGGATAATTAAAACCCTAAGGTGAAGCTGGGAAGGCTTGTTCGATTTTAAGCACAATCTTAGGCCGATGATTTTCCAACACTTTTTTAAAGAGAAAATGGTCCAAGAATTATTTTAGAGCTTTTTGGGAAACTCTAAAACAAACTAGGAGTTTTTGGGATTTTTGAATTTTTTTGGAATTTTCAATATTTTAATCTTTTCTGGTTTTTTTTAATTAAAAATATTATTTTTATTTTTATTTTTTTATGATTTTTCAGGTTTCTGAATTTTCCATGAATTTTCTGAATTTTCTGAATTTTTTATGATTTTTTAATATTTTTTATGTTTTTTTATGATTTTCTGAATTTATGATTTTTTTTGGATTTTTTTAAAGGAAATGATCCGGACCGGGTCGGGAAACCCGGCCCTACAGACCCAATTCGGACCCTGCCGGTTCGGGTTGGGCTAAAGGACCCGGACCGGCCTTAAGCCCACTAAAAAAACAAAACAAAAGGGCCCACACGAATTTCTTAAAAAAAAAGCCCAATTTTGATTTCTAATTTTTTCTAGCCCAACTAAGAAAACCGGCCCATGGCCAAACTCAACCCAACTGAAGCAGGCCCACGGAGAAGCCCATCCTCTATTTTTTATTTTCGGCCTTTTCTTTGTTTTTCTGATTTTTCTATTTTTTATTTCTTTTTCCCCTTTTCCCCTTTTTTAATGTTTTCTTCTTTTTTTTCTCTTTTTTTTTAATCTTTTTCTGCATGCAAATTACTCCCCCCATGCACGCCCGACACCCCCCATCTTCTCTCTTCTGTCTTTTTCTTTTTATTCTTTTTATTCTTTCTCTCTTTATTTTTTTTTTTCTGGTCTTCTCCCTCCTGCTTTCCTTCTGCACGCCCGACGTCCCCCCCTTCCGAGCGTGCCTGCAGCCGCTTCGCCAGACCAACGCCGACGCCACCGCGAGGCCTACCCATCCTGAGGAGGTCGCCATACCACCGCCAGGCGCCGGTCGTTCCGTCCGACGGGCGCCGAGCACCGCCGGCCGTCAACTGGCCGGCGTCCGAGAGTCACCGGATTGACTCCGGCGAAGTGCGTGTCTCGGTTTACCCCAAATGGCGCGGAATGACCTACCGAAAAGCTGGGAAAGTGACTGAAACGATGCGTGACAAAGATAAAACTCCGAACGACGCAACGGGAGCCGAAAACCGAGCTCCGGTCGAGGATTAGATTCGGTTCTCTCATTGAGGCATTTCGTCGAACAGTTAACGGGCACTACGAAAATCAGAGGTTTCCGGCTCAACGGAGCCTCGAACGCGCTCTAGGGGTCTCCGGACGTGACATATAAGGAGCGTGGGAACAAAATGCAAGGGCGACGAGGACCGGAGCTTGCGCGAGCCGGTCGGCCGCAAGCTCCGGCCCACTATTCTCCGAAAATAGCACACCAAGGTTCGGGGAGGCCTACCTTGTTCGGGGACGACCTGCGGCGGACGACTGAGGCGGATGGGCCTCCGGCGACGGCTGGTTGCTCTTCGAGTCTTCCTTCTTCCCCCTTGGTTCGCTCTCTCTCTCTCTCCGTTTCTCGGTCTCTCTTTCGGGTTCTCTCTTTTGCTCTCAACCTCCCCCGATTTTTCCTCTAGAGTTCTCTCTCCACTGGTTTTTTTTTTTTTTTTTCAGAACCGCCCTCGGCTCTCTCTTGCTCTCTCTCCTTCTCGGGCTCTCGGTCTTTTCTTTTTTTTCGGTTTCAAGACTCTCCGTTTCTTTTTCTTCTCCGCTCCGTTTTGGTTTTTGCCGACCTCTGGTGCCGTCTGACGTTCTCCCTCTTCTGCCCATGCTGCCACTTGCTTCTGCTGACTTGCTGCTGCTGCCTTCTTCGGCTGACTTCCTGCTGTTGCTGCCTCCTGTCGACCTGCTGCTGCCGTTTTTTTTATTTCCCTTCTGCAGGCTGCCTGTTTCCACGCGCGGGAGAAGAAGGGAAAAAGAAGAAGACGGACGGGCCGGGCCGGGAAAGGAAAGGAAAGAAAAGTGGGCCAGGCCCACACGGGGAAGGGAAAGAAGAAGAGAGGGGGGCCGGGCAGGCCCAGCCTTGGCCTACCCGAATTTTTTTAAATTTTTTTTAAATTTTTTTAATTAATTTTTTATTTTTTTTATTTTTTTATTAAAGTTTTTTTTTTGTTTTAGAAATTAATATGTATTTATATAAGCAAAGTAAATAGACATTTAAGACCAAATAAACAAAATTTCGAGTGTCAACACTGACCAATTCCGAAACTAAAGGCTTTCCAATGACAACGCTATATTCCTCCAAGGTGGGCGTGAGTTCATGATCACCGAATATGAAAGTAGACGTCTTGGGGCACCAGACATGCGCCAATGCTCGAACGACGCCGTAATGGACTTCTATCTCCAGTAGGGGAAGCAATCGCCCGATGTGGGATTGTACATGGTCACGGCCAGTCTCATCCAGTCTATCCCACCAAGTGCGGAGCTCGGCTTTGGGAGCAGAGATGATGCGAAGTTCGGGCTTTCCCATTGTATATAAGCTAAAGCTATGACCAACCTAATTTGTCATGGACCGACCCAAAAATGCAGTAGATAAGTAGATTGCGAGTGTAAGGAATTAGAAAACTTACTCTACTCACTAAAGGATGATGCCAATCACATAGACATGCGCATGAGATGTGGGTCAATTTCTACTCTAGACGGCTCAAATGAAGCCATGGGATTACCGGACTGAACCAGCATGGTCACGGTTAGGTCGGGGTTCCCGTGACTCCGGCTTTGTCAAAGAGTCGACCCGTGTTGTGCGGTTGCAACCGGGGTAGAAGCTCTTGACATCAGAAGAATTTCGGAATTGAAATGGGCGACTCGTACTACATGGTTGTAGTCGGAGTGGTATCCATCTCAACACCATCCTAAATGATCCTATGCGGCCCAGGTCCGGTGGCAGGTTGTGTGTGCTAGGGTGTAGTGCAATACAAAGGATACATGCACAACAGTTTATAAGCAAACAACACTTCGTACATAAAAATAAACCATACATTCCTACACCTCCCTGCAAGACAAAGGTAAGCAAACACTTCCCCTTATACCTCCCATTTCTGCAAAAACATTTAACACTTTTAATGTTAGGGGCGTACCTGGAATCCTCGCTGCCAAACAAAAATATTTTTGAACAAGATTAATTCTGGCCTAAGTTCTCTAAGGTTCAAAACCATCATCCCCAGTGGAGTCGCCAAGCTGCCGCGACCTATTTTTTCCATCCCCGATGGGGAAAAGAATATCTAAATAAATAAATAGGTTTAGGGGTATTGTCCAAAGAGTGGGTCCAGGACCCTCATTAGACATGGGCTCTCCCAAGCCCATACCCCGCGCAACGTTGGGTGTTCATAAAAATCTTCAAATAAGAAGTCGCTACTAGCCTATTGGGGTCGGCTAGAAACCAAGCGAAGCATGGGAGTACGCCTCACTTTCTATGTAACCAGAGATTCTAGGGTCGGGGACTTGATTACACTAATTAACCAATTAGTGCCATTTCGGTACCTAATCTTGTTCATTTCAAAAAGGAATTTTGTCAAGCAGTTTGGATTGATTTTAAAATTAACCACTAACATATGAGGTGATCATGCGGGTGCGCAATCATCAAAATAATAATCAGCAATTAAAGAAAGCATTAAATAAATTGCAGACGAAAATAAATCTTAATTAAACTAAGGGGGAAACCATAATCATCGCATCCTAAGCGTGCTATCAAGGGCAATTGTATTCAAGGATAATTAACCTTAAGACAAAGCCGTGATGGCTTGTTCAATTTTAAGCACAATCTTAAACCGATGATTTTTTGACATCTTTTAAAGAGAAAATTGTCCAAGAATTATTTTAGAGCTTCTTAGGGAACTCTAAAATAAACTTGGAATTTTTGGGATTTTCAATATTTTAATATATTCGAATATTTTTTTATAAAAAAATGTTTTTTAGAAAGTTTTTATAAATTTTCAAGATTCTGAATTTCCCTTGAATTTTCTGAATTTTCTGAATTTTTTATGATTTTTTATAATATTTTTATGTTTTTATATTTTCTGAATTTAAAAAAAAATTATGAAAAATAATTCGGACCGGGTCAAGAGACCCGGCCCTACTAAAATGACCCGGACCCTATTGGTCCTGGTCGGTTAAACGAAATTGGGCCGGCGCCAAAGCCCACTCGAAAAAAAAGAAAAAACCAAAATAAGGTCCACAAAAATTCTTTTATAGAAACAGCCCATTTCCAATTTCTGCTCTCGGCCCGCGAAAAACGCAGCCCAACGCTCGCGAGCCCAAGGCGCAGCCCATCACCTTGGGGGATTTTCTTTCAGCCTTTTCTTTGCTTTTTCTGATTTTTATGTTTTTTAGCCTTTTCTTTTCTTATTTTCTTTCTATTTTTTATTACACATGCATTTCTGCATGCTTTTCCCCTTCCCCCCGCATCGTCTTCAACCTTCTGCGGGACGCCCCCTCACGCCTGCAATTTTTTTTCAGATCGACCCACTTCCAATCACCATTCAACCTAGCTAATGCCGACACCTACACAACCGGTGAAACTTCACCAACCCCCAGGCAACATCAACATCCGTCAGCCACCGATTTCGGCCGCCCACTCCGACGAGTGTGTATTTTTCCGACGACT
Source organism: Corymbia citriodora subsp. variegata (assembly GCA_014858505.1). Lineage (NCBI taxonomy): Eukaryota > Viridiplantae > Streptophyta > Magnoliopsida > Myrtales > Myrtaceae > Corymbia > Corymbia citriodora. The sequence continues at coordinate 23,849,335 of CM026420.1, read as the reverse complement.
CGCAAAAAATAAACGTACAGACCAAAAACCCTCGTATAAAACACAAGGAAGATCAAGAAAACACACAAGGATCTACCAAACATGAGCAAAACATGTCAAGCTAAGCTAGTAAACACCGATCTGACGACGATGGTTTCGGGACTTCATTTGGGCATTTTATCGAACACTCGGTGTGCATGAGCAAACAAAGGTGTTCCCGACACGAACTGAGTTCAAACCGCGCCTAAACTTCTAAACGAACATGCCAGTATGCATAGGGACGCAAACGGAGGTACTGCAGGGGCCAGGGCTCGCGCGAACTGGTCGGCACGAGCTCCGGCCCGCGACTTTGTCAACAACAAACAGAGATGCTCGGGGAAGCCTACCTAGTTCAACTTGAGGACACCGGCTGAGGAGACGTCGGATGGAGCTCGCGCGTGGCCGAGGCGTCGGCTGAAGCTCTCCTGCTCTTTCTCGGTCACCGCCTCGCTCGGACTCCCTTCCACTCTCTCGCTAGTTTTGCTCTAGCCCTCGGTTTTTTCTCTCTAGTCTGGTTTTTCCTTTTTTCTTGAACAGACTCCACTCTCCCCTTCTCTCTGTCTCTCTGTCTGGCCTGCTTTTCTGCTCCTGCTCTGGTCTTTCTCTCTTGAGCCGCCCTCCTTCTGCTTTGCTCGCGTGCTCCGACCTGCTGTCGTTCTGACTCGCTGCTGCTGCATTTCTACCTGTCTTTCGGCCCTGACTTGCTTCATCATCATCATTTTTCGTCCTTACTGCTGCTGCTCTCCCTTTCTGCTTCTCTACTTCTGCTCTGGCCCTCCGCTGACCTTTCCCATCTTCTCGTCTTTCTGCTCTCTGACCCGCCGCTTGCTTCATCATCATCTTATGTTTTCCTGCAGGTTGCTTCGGCGCGAGAGAGAAGAATGGAAGAAGAAAAACAAGCGGGCCGGGCCGGGCTGAGGAAGAAAGAAAAAGGAAGTGGGCCGGGCCCGTGCGAGGGAAGGGAAAGGGCCGCGTGGGGGCCCGGCGGACCCAGCCCTAGCCCGGCCTCTTTTCGATTTTTTTTATTAATTTTTTATTAATTTTATTAATTTTATTTTAATTTTTTTAATTATTTTTTTTATATTAACTTTAAAACTAGTGATGCAAATGCCCCTAATGTCTATATGCGATGCAATTTTAATGAAAGAATTTTTTTGTTAAGAGATTAGAAACTAATCTCTAATTTTTCAATGTAGTTAATAAATGCTAAAACAAATCGTCAAAATTTAAGTGTCAACAGCTGCCCCTCTTTGAATGGGAGCTCAAGGAGGTTTCTTTCAAAGACGAGAGACACTTAAATTTTGTCCATGAACGATGATGATCAGGGGCTGCGTATGAGATAATGATGTGAATGCATGATCCTTTTTTTTTAAAAAAAAAACCAAGATGAGAAAGTCTTATTATGTGGTAACTAGTTTTGACTGGAATGGAGGTCTCACCGTGTAAAAACGGGTTTCAACCAGGGAGGTCTCATCGTGTAAAAACGAGTTTCAACCGAGGAGGATAGTCTCACCGTGTAAAAACGGGTTTCGACCAGGGAGGTCTCATCGTGTAAAAACAAGTTTCGACCGAGGAGGATAGTCTCACCGAGTAAAAACGGGTTTCGACCAGGGAGGTCTCATCGTGTAAAAATGAGTTTTAATCGGGAAGGATGAGCGTGGTTTAAGGATAAACCCACAAACCCTACTGAAAATGCATGGTTTTCCAGTTGACCATGAACCATGTGGTTTTAAGGAAGACCCACGAACCCTTTGAAAATTGCATGATTTTAGGTTAACCATGAACCTTTGAAATTGTGGTTTCACTTAGTAAACCTATCAAATTCAGCTTGAGTAAATATCGTTAGAGACAATACCATAAAAATGTATTGGCAATATTGTAGCATTAATTGCATGAGCAAATCAAGCTAAGTTTGATCACATCGAAGACATTTGATTTTTGATTTTTGATTTTTTTATTATTATTATTATTTTATTTTTTTTGGTATCATCTACCACAAAATTGTCATCAAACTTGGAATGTATCATTAATCATCAAATCCTTGTAAGAGAAAAATTATGTCAAAATGATCATCCCATGAAAGAGGTTCATTAAGCATGCCAAGCAAGAGCTCCTTAGTTAGAAAGGACTTATCACATGCTCTCAAAAATGGTTATTTGATCCTATCCATTCACATAGGAAGTAATTCGATCGCTCAATCCACTTCACATTTCCAGTGTTGAAGGATCTGAGAATCATTCGCAATAAGTACACACTGACCAATCTAAAAGGTCTTTTAAAGGGACCGTAATGCAGGTTTGGTCATGGTTTTAGCAATGGATAAGCATCATTGGCTATGAAATGAAATAATTGTCTGCCGCCATCTTCACCAGGTTTACAAGTCAAGTAACCTTGAGATGAGATAAGACAACCTTGCCCCCACTTCTTCGAGCGGTAGCTTCTTTGGAAAATCCTCATTCTCACTTGAATCATCCCAATCTGAAGAGACTTCGGGAAGGGTTGTAATGTTGATTTGGTTAAGGCTCGAAAGGTTCAGAATTTTTCACAAAAGTGGATTTGAAAGTTGGTGATTACCATGGCATCGTCATCATATCCCTCAATCTTTTCGAAAGTACTCAACTTTTGAAATCTGATTTGTCTCGAAAGTCAATTAATGAATCAAATAAAAGCTTTGTCCTCCTCAATTTTTTCTTTTGCATCTATAGTGATTTTTTCGATGCAAGCATTTTGAATTTGACAATTGTTTTTTCACATAGGAGGTTTTCACCCCTTGATGCAAATCTTTTCTCTTTTTTTTTCTTCTTTGTTTTTCTCTTTTTTCACGGGCATTGGCCTTGCTTTTACCAGGTACACTGCTTTTTCATGCCCCTTAATTTTTATTGGACTTTTGCTCTTTTGAACTTTTTGAGCTTTTAGGACTTTCGAGATGCTTTGCACATTTTCATGTAAATGCCAATAGCCTTGGTCAATCATGTGCCTTGCCCCAGTATGAGAAGATAATCACCACTTGGGTTTTAGAAATGAACAATCGGGCTCAACTTGGTTTAAGCAATGGATATCAGTGTTTGGGTAGTGAAAGGAATGCTCTTCTTCACCTTGGGATGTTTCAAGCTTTCATAAAAATTCACCTGAAGTTACCACAAAAAGATTAATGCAAGTGAAAGCAAAGAAGTTTTTCTCATCTTTTCACCATATGATGTCAATCAACACCTCCAAATTTGCCCCATTGTGGGGTGGTTCTTGACAGGGGTATTTTATGATTTCTCCACTTTTAAAGGCTCAAAGGGGTTCACTATGGTCACCTGTGGTGTGTAAAATAGAGAAAAGATATGCCTCTTTTCATTTTGATCCTTGTACTAATTGCGAATGACTCATTTATCCTTAAACGACATAGGTCTTCTTTTTCGCTCGATTCTCAAAATGTTTAAAGGTCGTGTTGGAGATGGGTTGCCTTTTCTTATCCTAAGTGCTTCTCGCTTGGCATGATTAACATCTCAATTTCAATTGGTCAAAATCATTTAAGTAGATTAATCTCCATGGGGAATTTTGATTCAAAATGAGTGATCCGCCAAGCAGATAAGCAATTTCGAGATAAAAAAGATGTTTAGAGGCTTTGTGGAATTTTTTTTTTTTTCAATTTCCATTTTTGTGTTTGCTTTCTAGGAAAATGCCCAAGATTTTTGCTTTCTTCTTTTTTTGTGAGATGGAAATTTTCCATTCATTTTCCTCCTAATTTGACAAAAGGGTACTTACCTACTACGAGGCGACATGACAACCTTGTCCGACTTCATAAAGGCGAGGTGGCTCTTTGAATTGGCTCCTTAAGGATTGTCCTTCCTCTCTCCTTGTGTCATTTTTGTCGAACTGACTGGATACCTGAAACGTGAATAGATATGCATGTATGGAATGTTTATGTGGAGTGCATGCACGATACTATGTGACTCGGATCGTACGCAAAATGGCTCTACGACCTTGATCTCATTCACGGAAAATATTTTTTGATTGCATCAGCATTTACAGGCTTAGGCAGCTCACGGCCGTCCATCTCAACCAAAATCATACTACCACCTGGTAGAATTTTCCTGATGAGATAGGGTCCCTCATAATTCGGGGTAAACTTTCCCCGAGGATCAGATATTATAGGTAGCACTTTTCGCAGCACCAAGTCATTAACTTCGAAACGTCTGGGACGAACCCTTTGATTGAAGGCCTTCGCAACCTGCTTCTGATAGCACTGGCCATGGCATATGGCTTGTAGTCTTTTCTCATCTACCATGTTCAACTGCTCGTGCCTCTGTCGTATCCATTCGACCTCGTCAAGCTTCGATTGAGAAAGACCCTCAGCGAAGGAATCTCAACTTCCACAGGTAAAACCGCCTCTGTAACATCCTGAAAATTGACGCATTTTAGCCCGATTTTTTAATCCGATTTTGGGAATCGATTTCTCCGTGATATCAGGACTAAATACTTGGACGTCGCCTCATTTATTTTGGGATTTTCCGTTGGACACGGAAGCGTTGGAAAAAGGAAAACTTGGACCGAGTTTCAGGCCCGCGGGTGGCCCGGCCCAAGACCGGCGGCCCAATGGGCCTTGCACCCATTCAGCCCAGCCCAAGAGGGGCCTATGCTGGCCCAAGTTCCCCTCCATTTCCAGCCCATGGGCTTCTCCCTTAGGCCTTTTGCTTTTGTGCCCAAGTGGGCATTGTTTTTGCTTTGTTTTTGCTTGTTTTTGATTGGTTCTTGGAAGCCACTTGCCTTGGCCTTATCCTAGTCTCCAGCAGCTCCTTCTCTCTTCTCTTTCTCCCCCAAAATTCGTGCACCAGCCCAGCCACTCTCTCTCTCCCTTTTTCTCTTCCTTTTCTCTTCCATTTCTGCTGTTTCTTGCTGTCCTTGTTGTTTTCCAGCCGGAAAACGGCCTTGCCGCANAAAGGGTTTCGACTAGGGAGGTCTCATCGTGTAAAAACGAGTTTCGACCGAGGATGATAGTCTCACCGTGTAAAAACGGGTTTCGACCAAGAAGGAGGTCTCATCGTGTAAAAACGAGTTTCGACCGGAGAGGATAGTCTCACCGTGTAAAAACGGGTTTCGACGAGGAAGGAGGTCTCATCGTGTAAAAACGAGTTTCGACCGGGGAGAATAGTCTCACCGTGTAAAAACGGATTTCGACCAGGGAGGTCTCATCGTGTAAAAACGAGTTTCGACCGATGAGGATAGTCTCACCGTGTAAAAACGGGTTTCGACCAGGGAGGAGGTCTCATCGTGTAAAAATGAGTTTCGACCGGGGAGGATAGTCTCACCGTGTAAAAAAGGGTTTCGACTAGGGAGGTCTCATCGTGTAAAAACGAGTTTCGACCGAGGATGATAGTCTCACCGTGTAAAAACGGGTTTCGACCAAGGAGGAGGTCTCATCGTGTAAAAACGAGTTTCGACCGGAGAGGATAGTCTCACCGTGTAAAAACGGGTTTCGACCAAGGAGGTCTCATCGTGTAAAAACGAGTTTCGACCAAGGAGGAGGTACCAAGCGAGATCAACTTGAAAGGAGTGTCATTTGCGACAATCCAAGAAAAAAATATTGAAGATGAGAAAGCGTTGACTGCATGAGCAAATCGAGCTAATTCAATTATTCGGTAAACATACGACACTACTTGGTATCGCAAAATTGTCATCGAGTTTGGAAGATATCATCAATTTTCGAACTCCTTTAGAAGAAAAGTCCATATCAAGATGATCTTGACTTATGAGAAGGATTCGTTAAGCATGCCAAGCAAGGGCTCTTTAGTCAAAAAGGGCTTCTCACATCTTCTCGAGGAAATGGCTATTTGATCCCATCCCTTAATGTGGGAAGCATAATTGATCACTGGGGGTATCTCACATAGCTCATGTCAAAGGCTTTGAGAATTATTCGCAGTAAGTACATATTGACCAATCTAAAAGGTCTTTTGGAAGGGTTATGATGTGACTTGGTCAAGGTTTCAACAAGGATAAAACATCATTGGTCATGAAGTGAAATAATCATCGATCAACATCTTCGCCAGGTTTCCAAGTCAAGAAACCTCATGAGATAAGACAACTTTGCTCTCACTTCTTTAAGCAGTAGCTTCTTTGAGAAGTCCTTACTTTTCACTCGAATCATCCCAATCTGAAGAGACTTCAGGAAGGGGTTGTAATGTTGGCTTGGTTATAGGCTCAAAAGGCTTAGAATTTTTTTGAAGAGGGGTTTGAGAGTTGGTGATCATTATGATATCATTATCATTTGATCCGATTTTTTGAAGGCACTTGACTTTGGAAATCTAACTTTGTCTCGAAAGTCCTTTGGCTAATCATCTTGGCATGAGAGCTTTGCTCTTTCATCTAAGAGCTTTTACATCTACAATGATTTTTTAATGCAAGCATTTTGACTTGGACAACTCTTCTTTCACGAGAAAGTCTATTTTTTTTGAAATCAGGCATTGGCCTTGCTTTTACCAGGCACACTGCTTTTTCATGCCCCCTAGTTTGCATTGATTGATTTTTTTTTTTGAGCCTCTAGGACTTTCGAGACACTTTCCATATTTTCATGTAAATGCCAATTGTCTTGATAAATCATATGCCTTGCCCCTGTGGGGGAAGATAATCACCATTTGGGTTTTAGAAATGAATGTTGGAGCTCAACTTGGCTAAGCAAAGGGCATAAGTGTTTTGGTAGAGAAATGAATGCTCTTCTTCATTTTGGGATACTTCGAGTTTCCATAAGAACTCACCTGAAGCCACTACAAAAGATTGATGCAAGTGAGAGCAAAGCAGTCTTTCTCATTCTTCTCGCCATATGATGTCAACCGAAACCTCCAAATCTGCCCCATTGTGGGGTGGTTCTTGACAGAGTTGCTAACAGGGGTATTTTGTAGAAAATTCTCTAAATTTACAGGCTCAAATGGGTGGACTATTGTCACTTGCAGTGTGTAGGGCACATAAAGAAACTCCTCTTTTCACCTTGGTCCATGTACCATCTGCGAATGAATCCCTCGTCCTTAAATGACACGGCTTTTCTTTTTCCGCTCGACTCTCAAAGTGTTTAAAAGACGTGTTTGGAAATGGGTTGCCTTTTCTCATCCTAAGTGTCTCTCGCTTGGCACGATTAATATCCCAATTTCAATTGGTCAAAATCATCTAAGCAGATTAATCTCCATGGGGAATTTTGATTCAAAATGAGTGATCCGCCAAGCAGATAAGCAATTTCGAGACAAAAAAGATGTTTAGAGGCTTTGTGGATTTTTTTTTTCTTTTTCAATTTCCATTTTTGTGTTTGCTTTCTAGGAAAATGCCCAAGATTTTTGGCTTTCTTCTTTTTTGTGAGATGGAAATTTTCCATTCATTTTCCTTCTAATTTGACAAAAGGGTACTTACCTACTACGAGGTGACACGACAACCTTGTCCGACTTCATGAAGGCGAGGTGGCTCTTTGAATTGGCTCCTTAAGGATTGTCCTTCCTCTCTCCTTGTGTCATTTTTGTCGAACTGACTGGATACCTGAGACATGAATAGATATGCATGTATGGAATGTTTATGTGGTGTGCATGCACGATACTATGTGACTCGGATTGTACGCAAAATGGCTCTACGGCCTTGATCTCATTCACGGAAAATATTTTTTGATTGCATCAGCATTTACAGGCTTAGGCAGCTCCCGGCCGTCCATCTCAACCAAAATCATACTACCACCTAGTAGAATTTTCCTGATGACATAGGGTCCCTCATAATTCGGGGTAAACTTTCCCCGAGGATCAGGTATTATAGGTAGCACTTTTCGCAGCACCAAGTCATTAACTTCGAAACATCTGGGACGAACCCTTCGATTGAAGGCCTTCGCAACCCACTTCTGATAGCACTGGCCATGGCATATGGCTTGTAGTCTTTTCTCATCTACCATGTTCAACTGCTCGTGCCTCTGTCGTATCCATTCGACCTCGTCAAGCTTCGATTGAGAAAGGACCCTCAGCGAAGGAATCTCAACTTCCACAGGTAAAACTGCCTCCATCCCATACACCAACGAAAAGGGAGTTGCGCCGGTGGAAGTGCGGATAGATGTCCGATATGCCATCAATGCATAAGGAAGTCTTTCATGCCAATCGCGGTAATTCTCGGCAGTTTTTGACAATATCTTCTTTATGTTTTTGTTTGCTGCTTCGACCGCTCCATTCATCTGAGGACGGTATGGGGATGAATTCAAATGTCGAATCCGAAACTCATTAAACAAGTCATCCACGACTCTGTTGTTTAGATTGGAGCCATTGTCGGTGATAATTGCCTCTGGCACCCCATAGCGAGCAATAATATCGCGACGAATAAACTTGGCAACATTTTTGGCAGTGACATTAACATACGAGTTGGCTTCGATCCATTTCGTAAAATAGTCAATTGCCACCAAGATGAATCGATGCCCGTTTGATGCTTTGGGATTAATGGGCCCAATCACATCAATCCCCCACATAGAAAAAGGCCAAGATTGGGACATTTGGTGGAGCTCATTCGGCGGAGCATTCATTTTATCCCCATAAATTTGGCATTGGTGGCAACATCGCGCATGTTGAATGCAGTCGGACTCTATAGTTAGCCAGTAATATCCAAGCCGCATGATCTTTCTTGCTAGGAGGTGACCATTCATATGGGGGCCGCACTCTCCTTCGTGCATTTCTTTCATCAAACGGTTTGCTTCCTTGGCGTCAACACATCTCAGCAATGTTGAATCGAATGACCTCTTGTAGAGGGTGTTTCCACTAATGAAGAACTTCGATGCAAGCTTCGTTAAGTACTTTCGGTCCGAAGCATCACTTTCTTGAGGGAATTCACCTTTCTGAAGGTATTCTAAGATATCGCGATACCATGGCTCTCCATCAGGCTCTTCCTCAATTACCATACAATAAGCCGGGCACCTAAGAATCTCAATCCTTAGTGGTTCGACGTCCAAACCCCCGGTGGTTTGTAACATTGAAGACAATGTGGCCAAGGCATCGGCGAATTGGTTTTGAGACCTCGGCAAGTAGCTAAAGGATATTTCTTGGAATTCCTCTACCAACTCCCCTAAGAACTCGTGATATGGAATTAATTTCGGATCCCGTGTTTGCCATTCGCCTTCAGTTTGCAGGATGATAAGAGCTGAATCACCGTAGACTTGCAACTTCCGGATTTTCATATCAACGGCAGCTTGGAGGCCAAGGATGCACGCTTCATATTCCGCGATATTGTTTGTGCAAGGGAAGGTCAGTTTAGCAGCGACAGGGTGGTGCTGGCCTTCTGGGGAGATAAGGACTGCCCCGGTACCCGACCCGGCTAAGTTAACGGCACCGTCAAAGAACATCATCCATTTGTCGTTTGACACAAGTAAGACCCGCTCCTCTACCTCATTCTCCTCATCAGAGTTTCCCGATTCGCGTGGATTCCCTGCTAACAGGTCTGCTATGGCGCGGCCTTTTACAGATTTTTGTCCCTGGCTTCGTACGTCAAATTCTGTAATCAAGATCTGCCACTTAGCCAGCTTTCCAACCAGCGCGGGTTTCTCTAGGAG